>ML794157.1:85195-101506 GCA_009831015.1 Picea engelmannii
AACCCTAGACCTAGATCAATGGAAGAGTGATTCATTTCCCTCCCCGGGTAGAGGTTTCGTCCGTGTGCAGTGGGGTCGACTTGTTCGAACAGTCGTTGGTCTGATGCATTGGGCAATGGCTCTATGCTCGTCGTGGGATTGCTTCTTGGCGCCTGGTGCTAGTCTTAACCCTCGCTTCTTGTAGTGTTTGTATGGGAATAACATAACAATGAACTCAAATTTTGCCCAGCGCCTGTTCCAAATTTTTGTTTGTTTGTCATCTCTTACCTATAAAACGTTTGTTTGGTGCTTGACAGGGCGTGATGGCAAGGCGCGTTTGTTGGAGACCTTTGTGGGATCAGAGGTTGGGGTTTTGATTGTGGTGGTGTAATGGTGAAGGCTTGGCACTTGCATGGTGGAGGTTTCGTGCGAATGACCCGTGGGCTCATCCCTCCTCGTGGCTTGCGGGTCGGAGGCGGTGCGGGGGGGGGGGCTCTGGCGAGATTTTCCCTCTTGCATTGTAAAATGCTCACTTGGGCTCCTCCTCTTGACGGTGAATGAGTGCACACTTGTGACTTGAGTCGAGCTTTGGTTACTACATTGTGGCTTTGACTGTTGTGTCTCTCGCGTGTGTGGCTAGCGCAAAGACTAGAGCCCTTGTGGACTCTGCTCCCTCGTAGCTTAGCGCTTGGTCTCGATCTTGGTTGCGACTTGTGTTGGTGGAGGTGCTAGCTAGGCCATGGTTGTTAAGACTTTGGGGGTGCCCTATGAGGTGCTGGTTGGGAGGTTGCTAATGTGGTCGCTGGTACAATTTTGCATCTTTTCTCCATAAAAATACCCTCTCACCCTTGAGCTTGGAAGGAAGCACGCAATTTTCCAGATGGCGATGGAGGGAGAGGAGGCTTTGGATTCTAAGCTTCCCGAGCTCAAATTAGAAGCAAAGCAGGCTCAATGATTTATCGCCTTTTACAGGATGCTCCCGTCTAATGACCAAGCTGTTCGCTTCTTCGACCATTGGGACTACTATAAATGTCATGGCGAGAATGCTATTTTCATTGCAAAAACTTATTACCAGACAACAACTGCTCTTCGGCATTTGGGTAATGGAAACAATGCTCTCTCAAGTGTAAGCATTAGCAAGAATATGTTTGAAAGCATTATACGAGACTTGCTCTTAGAGAGGTGCAGGACCTTTTTTTTCAACCGACATTCTTTGATCAATTATTGCCTATCGAGGCTGCTTAAAAGCCTTACTTGCTAGGGCTGTTTTCTTAAAATTAACGAAGCTTTTCCTCACAAGTTTGTTGATGCTAGTGTTTATGACAACGACAATAATGGTGAGGTTCCCTGTTTCCTTCATAAAAATCCGCTGTGGGAAGGGATCTTGAGCTCTGCTAGCGACCAATTCAAGAGTGATGCTATCAAGCGCTGTTCTTCGTTCAGTCTGGTTTCTTGGTTACTTGGTGGTTTGAGTGCACTTGGGGTTTGGATACAAAGACCAATATTTTTTTTATTATTATTTATATATATACCTATTTTTTGTTTTTTTTTTTGTTTTTTTGTTTGCATCTAACCCTTATAATTATTTCCTCCTGTTCTTTTGCAGGGGAGGATGTTTACATGTTCAGCGGTTGGAACAATGGAACAAGGAACATGTGGACATGGGACTGGAAGAGGTGTGGCAGGGTCTTTTCCCTACTGCACTCACCGTCTTGTCCAATACTTTTCTGGGTAGTTTCCTTAGAGTTCCAGGGTCATTTCTGGGTTATTTTTGGTTTAATTAAGGACTGTAAATAAAGGGTAGCTGCATGTCCAAGGTTTAGGTTGTGTTTTCCAAGGTTGTAGGTGGGTAAGCCTTAGGTTTCAGTTATGAAACCGGGCTCTGATACCATTTGTAAGGACTTCCTATTTTAGGGCCTTCAAATAAAATAAATATCTCCTAATCTCCTACTGAAATGACTGCAATTTAGTTCATGATTTTCTTTATACAAGGAATAAACTGGTAAATAGACAGCATAAAAAAATAGACAACATAATATCAACACATCAACTAGTAAAATACATACCTCGACCTGCAGGTTGGTTGATTTAGCCCCTTGTTCGCTTGTTTTTGTTCTTGCCCAAATTGAATATTTACCTCCCAACCAACTAGGAACAACCTCTTTGACTCCCTAGCTCTAGGAATCCTTGTGGTTTCTTGGCCCCCCAACCCAAAGTTCCCAACAATAGCAGTGCCCCTGTAAAAGTTCCCCAAAACAATCTTTGTCCTCCAATCTCCTCCTTCTTCCCCCTTTCTTCCATAATTTCCTCCTTGCCTTATACTTCCACAATTTTCTCCAAAAGAAAGACCCTTTTCCAAGTCCCTCTCCCTTCTTCCTTATCTCCTCTCTCCAATCCCCCCCCCCTCATTCAATTCCCCAACTGCCTTATCCCCTCATTAATTCCCTCACCTACCATAATATAATAAAATAGTAAAAAGATTCATTGTATTTAATTTAATAATTAATTAAATTTAACTTAACAACTATGATCAATAAAAATCAATTGGGTTGTTATAACACTAGACTCGCTCATTTCCAAACAATAGGGATGTTTATTGATTAAGTGAGTTGGATTAATGTGAGTTGTAAGTGTGATTTTGATGAAGATCCATCAATCTACAATAACTAGCAATTTTAATGAGGGATCCCTCTCCATTCCCTTGCTTTAGTGCACAACACGGTGGTGGTTACATTGCAATCCTCTTTTTCTCATTCATCTCCTTGCCTAGTCTTGGCCATTATTGCAACTTGTTACCATGTTAGTCTTTCTCCACCCTATATATTTTGCAAGTCCTTAGGCTGGTTCTAAGTTCTCTTGGCTTTGTTGGGTTTTATTCTAATTTCCTAGAGGTTAATGTCATCCATAGTCCTTTCTTGGTTGTCTTCCTTGATGCTATGGAGATGCTATCGATAGCAAAAACTTTTTTTTAGTCAACAATGATGATAGTAGGAAGCCCAACTTTGCACATCACTTGTTGGAGGGGCTATGTCAACGTGGCATATAAGAGCAATATTAAAGGGTAGGTCTTATCAACATTTTGCTTGAATGCCTAGACAACATGCTAGGGAAGTCCAAAATAATAGTTTGTGAGGAAGTTTTAGGAAAAAAGGTACACAAAATTACTAAAAGAGGCTCTCATTACTCAATTGGGATTGAGGCTTAATGGATCTAAATATGAAAACTTAGAACAATTGTATCATTAGAACAATTGTCCCTAAAGTGGATAGGGTTGGTCGAGTGGAACAATGCCAATAGATATTTTAATGAGGATCCTTTCCCCCTCTCTTGTAGCCCTTGGAGACACATGGTCACGACAATGTTTTCAAAGTTGTTGTGCACTTGGAGTGGGCCATGAAAGACCTCATGGAAGTAATTATAAAAAAGATTGAAGCAATCTTGCAAGGTCACGGAGATAAAATCAATATCTTATGAGATATTCTGCACACAAAACTCCAAGATGATAATAGGAAATGGGAAAGGCTAAGGGAATTGTTAGAAAACATTTGAGCCACATTTGTACATGTCAATGGGCAAGAACTAATGGAGGCCAACAATCCATTGTGAAGATGTCGAACATGATCCTTGAGAATCCGAGAGGTGATTGAAAACATCTTTGCATATACAAGGATTTTGACAGAGCACATCTTGGCCCAACAAAGAATAGATTGCTTGAGGAGAGGATACTTTGG
The DNA here is from genome assembly GCA_009831015.1 of Picea engelmannii. Taxonomy (NCBI): domain Eukaryota; kingdom Viridiplantae; phylum Streptophyta; class Pinopsida; order Pinales; family Pinaceae; genus Picea; species Picea engelmannii. The sequence continues at coordinate 88,906 of ML794157.1, forward strand.
CAATTTACCACGACCCTAGAGGAACCTAGGGGGAGTGGAAAGTGTCAACTAGCTACAATGCAATCCTAAGCATCAAGCCTAAACATGGAATTGAGTATCTTCAAACAATATTGTGAATAAGTTGAATATCTAAACTTCAAGAACAAATCTTTTAAGCCTATAAAGTATACAGGGGCTTGGAGCTTGTTATAGTGTGAGACAAACTGATAAATTTGGTAGTAGCTTTTTGAATAGTAGCATTGGCTACACCTTTTTAAAGCTGTAGGCTAAAGATTCTAAGAAATGATGATTTTTTTTGGGGATATTTGCTCGAAATCCGGCGAGAAATTGTTGGGTTCGTAGATTTGAGTGATTATTTCTGTAGAATCCGGATGCCTTGGGAGTTTTTCAGCATGCTGAGTTCATTTCTGTATTCATAAATGTATTTTGAACAACAAAAATTAGTGATTCGTGTAAATTTATATCATTGGATTTCGGCAAAAAAGGCCATTTCGTATAACAACAAGCCAATGCCTTTTTTAAATGTAGTTATCTATACAATAGAAGATAATATGGTATATTTTGATGTTGTAGATGATAGGCTAGACCTTGGGCAAGGGTCGAGGATGTATGTTAACTAGTTCTGGTATGATCTTGACACTTGGGACCCTAGGACTAGGTTGAAAACTATGAAGTATTCTATATTTGTTTATAACATTTTAGATCTTGTAATAAAAATGGCTCCTTTTATTTGCCATTTTTCTTCTAGCTTTTAGATGGTATTTAGTGTCCATGAATTGACACCAAACACTCAAGTGCAATGTCTCTACATTGTGAAGCAAAGGCAGGTCATAACACCATCTAGGAGGCACATGGGGAGAGATGTACATGGATGCATTCACAAATTTTCACCTTCATGACTTTATGGGAAATATTTTGAATTTTGTTATGCTACCCTATGGTCAAGACTCAAAACTTGAGAGTTACATAGAATAACGTCAACAAATTAAATATATTTTCTTGATTCAAAAAAACATTTATACTAGATTATCGAGCATGGGATTGATGCCAATCCTAAAGATGTTAGAGTGAATCATTAACAAAGTAATCAATCCTCTTAAACTATATAACTAGACCTTAATTGCCAAAAGCATTCTTTGTCTCTCTTTGCATTGCATTGGCATTTGTTGGAAACAACGACATTCGATCCTTCGGCTCCTCCCAAAGCAAGTAAAAATTTCTAAATCTTTATTGTAATCGCCACATTCTTCCCTAATAAGAAAAACAAAATTCCCTTGTTCTATTTGATCATGATTTTTTTGTGATAAATCCATTGTTTGATATGTAGTTTTGGGGGATGCTAGGTTATATACATTACTTGATTTCAGATATTTGATTCGCTTCTAGGATTTCTATTAGCGTTTCTTTTGAGATTTAGATAAGAAAGTATGGATTCAATCTATCATTTTCTTGAAAGTTTTTTTCACTTAATTTCGTGCATTTGATCAAGGGGCTTTACTTTACCGTCGTCTAATGGATATTTCTATCCTATGAGAACACCCTATGGTAAAAATATGTGAGTTACACCAAATATAATATACAAATTAAATACATTTTCTTGATTTATAAAATAGACATAGGTTCTTGCTAGATTATTAGGTACCAGATTAAGTTGCCAACCTTGAACCTAGATTGAACCTTGAACAAATAATCAATCCTCTTATAGTGTATTACTAGACCCTAGTTGTTGTGTACCTAACCGCAACATTGTTATTAGGCATTGGACTCTATGTATATGGACTATGTTGTATGCAAGGTCATGATTCTGTCATTATGTTCTAGTCCTAGGCCTTTATGGTATCTTCTTTTATAAATGTAAAGGCCTACTTTTGTGTAATAAGGGCCTTATCACTTTTATTAATAACATAAGATTTAAGCTAGGGTTTTTAGGAGGTCTCAAAGCCGAACTCACTCTACATAGATCATTTCTCTCCAGGGTCGTTCGAGCAGTTAGTGCTCCATTTGGAGATTCTTCCTTCCAACCTTGGATATTTTGAGGGATGGACCACTTTGATCCAGGGCTTCTCCTAGGAGTACGTAGCTAGCCCGCCTAGCTCCAAGTATTCACAATGATTGATGACTTTGATTGGTAGCTCTCTTCCTCTTCTCACTTTATGTCTAGTTCCAACATGCCTTGATGTCTGTGTTTTATGCTCAACATGGTTTTGTATTTACACTACTTATTTCTATTGGCTAGTTATTTAGCTCTTTTCTGCTTTTGCTATAGTAGTGGTAGAAGATGCTTTCACACACTCACTGTGTATTTACACTGGTTGTACTCTTAATGACCTACTTAATTCGATCATTTGTTGGCTGCACTCTTGAGTCCCATTGACCTACCATTGATCTACTCAATGTGGTCATTAATTGGTTGTACTCTTTAGTTTTGTTGACCTACTTATTGTGGTCATTTGTTGGACATTGATAAAATTATCTTAGTTGATCTTATCTACTTTTGTATAAATAGGGGTTCCTCCCCCATTGGTAGCTCTTATCATGTCAAAAATATAATCAACAAATCTTCTTAGAGAATCCCCCCCATTAATCTGATTTTGTAGGTTCAATCCATCCTTGGATGTGTAGGGGCCACAAAGGTGTGGATGTTTCATACCATCCCAGAAAAAAGAACGTTTGACCCGTTCATAGGTTTTGGTAAAACCAGAATGCTCTGTAGTAGGTGAAGCATGAAACTTAGAGAGCACAGTGGATTTAAGGTTCGACTGTTTGTTTAAAATATTGGTGACCTTTATAATGAAGCTCGTCATGGTGCCACGAGTACCTTGGAGAAGCTTGCGGATCCTACTGCAGTGTTTGGATTAGTTTTGAAAGTTTGGGGTCTTGCAACCATTCCCGACGAAGCTCCTGAAGCCAATTTGCGACAATGAAGGATAGGGAAAAAAGGGACCCGTCTGCTTCATATTTCTTGGAAAGGGCATCAAACACGACATTTTCTTTTCCTTTTTCGTATATGATCTCATAATCACATCCAAACAACTTGGTTACCCATTTTGGTTGCTCTGGGGAAGAAATTCTTTGTTCCAAAAAATACTCGAGGCTTTGATGGTTAGTTTTAATTTGGAAGCGTTGCCCCAAGAGATAAGGACGCCATAGATCCACAGTGTCCAAAATAGCCAACATTTCCTTTTCATAGGTGGATTGGCCAAAACGACACTTAGGCAATTGTTTGCTGGTGAAATCCAAAGGTCAACCATCCTGCATGAGGACAACCCCAATGCCTTTCCCCGAGGCATCACACCCCAGTACAAACGTCTTGTTGAAGTTAGTGAGAGCCAAAACATGAGTAGTGCACATGTTTTGCTACTGGGCTCTAACTGAAAGCATTCTTTTAAGGAGTGCTGTGAGGGGAGTTGCAATTTTGCCATAATTTTGAACAAACTAGCGATAATAGCCCGTTAAACCCAGGAAGCCATGCAAAATTTTAAGAGTTTTCGGTCACGACCAATCCTGCATAGCTTCAATTTTCTTCGGATCCACCCTGACACCTTCCTTGCCAGCAATATTTCTCAGGTACTCAACTTCAGAGGCTCCAAAAGCACATTTAGACTGCTTAAGAAAAAGTTTGCTTAAGAAAAAGTTTGTGTTGAGACAGTAGCTGTAGAACTTGATCCACATGGGCAAGATGGGCTTGCTAAGTTTTGCTATAGATGAGGATATTGTCAAAGAAAACCAAGACAAAATGACGGAGGAAAGGACAAAAGACATGATTCATGAGACTTTGAAAAGTGGAGGGAGCATTACAGAGGTCGAATGGCATAACCAAGAACTCATAGTGGCCCTCATGAGTTCGGATTGCAGTCTCGGGAATGTCTTCTTTCAAACGAATTTGGTGGTAGCCAGAGCGGAGATCAAGTTTGGTAAAATACTGAGCACCACTTAATTCATCCAAACGTCATCAATGACAGGAATGGGAAATTTGTCTTTGATGGTGAGTTTGTTGAGGGTGCGAAAATCTGGACACATGCGCCAAGTACCTTCTTTCTTGAGTACCATGACTATTAGAGAAGAATAGGGGTTGGTACTGGGACGAATGACATCGACTTCAAGTGATTATTGAACGATCTTCTCAGTTTCATTCTTCTGGGCGAAGGGATGACGATAAGGGCAAACATTTGGAGGAAGACTGCTCTGAATGGGAGGAATGGATTGATCATCGACACCTCGAGAAGGGAAGTCCCTGGGGGGTTTGAAACACAACTTGGTGTTGAGAGAGGATAGGTTGGAGGTCGGGATGGATAGAGGGTGTCTCAACCGCCTGAATGGAATGAAGTTGGGCAATAATGCCAAAATCATCTTTTCTGAGGAGCTTGTTCCATTTGGTGGGAACTGATGATCTTTGGTGACCCTGTTGTGATGCCTTGGAACTGGTGCTGTTGGCCTTCTTGCTGGAATTGCATGGTTAACTTTTGGAAATCCACGGTGATAGGGCCGAGAGTGCGTAACAATTTAGCACCAAGTACAATGTCACAACCACCCATGTCAATAGCAAACATATGAGATTTCAAGTGGTACTGACCAATTTGTAGGCACACATTTTCACAACGCCCTGCACATTTTATGGAACCCCCATTGGCAATAATGATTTGGAATTTATTAACTGGACGGATATAGCAATTGACTTCTTGGGCAATGCAGTGATGAATAAAATTATGGGTGCTGCCACTGTCAATGAGAATGATGACTTTTCGGTTCTTAATGTAGCCAATTAACTTGAGGGTTTGGGGAGTAGAGAAACCAATGAGTGCATTGAGGGAAATCAATGGTTCAACTTCCAGTGGATCAAAGGGCGGATTAAGATCAACTGGTGGGGGTAGCTTTGGTACATGAGAAACATCGACCTCTTCTTCAGAAACATCCTCAATCATAGCCATAAAAAACTTTGGTTCCTTACACTTTTCCCCCGGAAAATACTTGTCATCACAATTATAATAAAGACTCTTAAGTTGGTGTTCAACCATTTCTGCTCGAGTCAAATTTTCGATCTTGAGGGGAGTGGCAGGAGGGATAGGAAGGGTGGGTTTAGAGCAAGGAATAAAGGGTATTTTTCTAGTTTGGGATGAGACTACTTGTTGTGCTTCCTTGGTCCTTTTTGTAACTTCCAACCAAGTCTGGGGGCGAGCCATGAGGACATGGGCACGTATTTCATCCTCGAGGCCACTGATAAAGCATTCTCTGAAAAAAGCATTTGTTATGCCCTCCATTATGAAAGCCAATTTCTCAAAGGCAGCTATAAACTCTTTCAYTGGATCAAATGACCTAAACAACCTAAATGATGGGGGTCGGTGTCAAAGTGGTCATAAAGCTCTACGACAAATTGTGTCCAAGCCACATGCCCTGGGTGTGCCTTTTTACGYCATTGCTACCATTACCAACGTTCAGGATCYAAATGGAGAACATAACGGAGTTTGGCCAACTCATCGGTAATGCCATGCAAAGAGAAGTAGTGTTCCATTGGGGTGACCCAACCCGTGGGGTCTGAGCCATCAAATTTGTTCATATCAACTCTAGGAAGGCGTAGGTCACGCTGGAAATGATTGGATTGAAAAATCTGGGAAGTGGAGGAAGTATCACCTTCGGGGTGCAAAGGTTGGTCAGAGAAGGGAAGGGATTCCAGSAACATTCAGTTTGGTTAAGAGTTGGCTTGCAAAGGATTCAAGCTGGTTTTCCATGTCCTGTTTTAGGGCTTGCATTTTGGAGTCTATGGTGGAAATATTGGCATTGATTTGCTGCAATTCCTTTTGGGCCGTGGAGAGATCAGATGACAAGGTATTGAGGTGTGCTTCAAGATCTTGGCTGCAGGTGTGAGCCATGGGGAAAGGGTGTACAGGAAGGTGAGGGGTCTGCATAGAGAAGGGGTTACAGGAGAAGGGTATTACAACGATTAGGGCGAAAAGGGGAATCCAACGGAATAGGTCCCAAATAAGGGGGTCGAGATAATAAGAAAAAAATGGCTGAAAAATGCTAGGTATCATTGCGATCAAGATGAAAAGAGGAATCCAATGGGATAAGTCTCAAATAAGGGTGTGGGCAGGCCCCATACTTCTTTTTTTATATTTAAATTACTCCTGCAGAGTTATACTTTGCTCTGAATAATACTGCAATGGTGAAATGCCCAATTTCTTAACATGAAGAAATGTGTTCTAATTTTACAACCAGAATGTAGGAGGCAAGGTTGTTGACAATAGATCTTGTCTGTTCCTTTTTTGTTTTGTTTCCTTCCCAAGGGTTGGGGTGTCTAGGGTTCCTACAGACAAGGGTTTGCCCCGTGCTTTAGCTCTCTGATATATGTGCGGGGTCAAACAATAGTACTCGGTCCAATATCTCAGGGCACCAATTAAGGAGGCTAGATTGTACCCTTAGCCGTACTACCCGATTACCTAGGTGCTAGAGAGTATCTTCCCAAGTGTTGTTCTCGGTCGCACTATAGCAGTCAGGTGCTCGATCAGTTGATCTATAGTGTGGTTTAGGATGCCTAGGCAAGTCCGTATACAGGTGCTTTCTAATGTGCTACCATTCGAAGGGGTACCAACAGGGTTTACAAAAGCGTCCAACAATGTAAGCTTAAAAACCTCTTGTATTTCCTACGTTTATGCTTCCCCTACCATGGATTTATGTGCTGAACGACAAATCATTGTAGTTTAAAGACATTGGAACACGTCTCTACCTTGAAATTTGTTTTTACCCATAATTCTTGCCCAGGAAAGTGCTCCGATACCACTTGTTATGCACCTGGTTATGTTATAGTGAGGAGAAACATGAATATCACAACAATTACCAACGAAACAACAGAATATAGAGTATAGCACACCAAAATGATACCTTTATTGAAACGGGAGCAATGTTCACTTGCCTCTTCGAGGGGGCAACCTCCAGCAGAGCAACGCTCTATTACAATAATTCTGAAGACAAAGATTTGTCATGCCCTCGACTCCTATTTATACTAAATCTATCTACCAAAGGGAACAATCTAGAGGAAGATCTTTCTAGAAGCGGAAGCTTCTATTAGGTCTTTTTACATTTGACTTATTCTCTTTATTCCTAGGCCTTATTTATTAATATCGGCCTTTATTGCATGGAAAATATATTATCTATCTACGTGAGGGGTTAGGGAGGTTAGGTCCCTAACAAAAAGGAAAGCACTTCAACTCACACAAGCATCCAAGCACCCCAAGCAAGATGGTCTTCTAGCAGGGCTTCTTTCCATGTAATGGAGGGTGGGAGGTATTGACAACACAGACTCTACCCAGGTCCAGTCTGACTTGGCTAAGGGACAAAGCCATGACCAATATTTCAACATTTCAGTTCACCCACACTGGAGGCAGCGTGGGTTCTGAACTATCAGGTAGGTTAAAATCTTTTATTCACTGGCAGTCCTCCCATGACTAAGTTGTTTTAGTTTTTTTTTTCAATTATATATATATATATATATAAATTTTTAGTACAAAACAAAATATTTGCATTTTGGGTAGTGGGGTCTGGCAGAGGATGGGGGCTTTCTGGTGATTTAAGGGATCAGTTGGTTCTAGATGATAGTAGGTATTTGGTCACTAGGTTCGAGTAGACAACACGTTCCATAGGCACCAGCCATATAGTGGGCACAGCGTAATCCGTCTGGGCTCTTAGGGCTTCAATCTCCTATTGTCATTCATTTTCCATGGCTTCTAAATTCATCATTCATAAAAATAAAAGATGGATGAGCAAGGCCATAGTATGAATTACCAACAATTGATTGGGGACCTCAATAAACTGGTGGGCTTGGCTTATGATTGTTCATCTTGTCCATTTTTTGCTAAAGTTGGCAGGCAGTGCAAAGAACAAATTAAGTGGGTAGATGAACATAGCTGATCAATCACTGAGTATGTCATTGGGATTTCACAAAATCTGTTATTTCTTAGTTTTAACCATTTTTATCTGTAATCAATCAATAGAAAAGTTACTACATAGGCACATGTATTCTTTTGTTGGTTTGTATCTCACTGCTGAAAGCTACTTTACTGCTGTTCCTTAGTTGCTTCACCATTTTTCTGGCCGACAGAAAAATAAATTCAAAAGAATATTGAAACAAAGCCATGGCAGATGCATCCAGCTTGGAAAATGCAAGATATCAATGCAAGAGGCATCTGCTATGGGTAGATGTTCTGAGTTTGCAAAATAGTTTTTCAACCATAGGAGGAGCTTTGCTTATTGTGCTTTATATTTTATTCTGGCTGCAAGAAATTGTCTAAGAATAGATGTCAATAATGACAATAGTGTAGAGCCTCAATCATCTATGGCATATGCCTCTCACCTTTTTGTTTTACCTTTTAGTTGGTTGTAATCAAAGGAAATAAATCATGGGCACAAGGCTGTGCAATATATATAACTATTGTGTTTTTATTTGCCGTTTGTTTTCCTTTCTTTTCTTTATGTGAAATAGTGTGTTTTTCTTTACCTTTGTTTTGGTGGTGGGCTCAATTGGTAGTCTAGTTAGAACTTTTAGATAGTTTGAATCCTGTATTTTTATATGCAACTGGAAATTGTTATGCAGGAGAACATGGCTTCGAAGTTGGTTCAACTGCAGAACAAGGCAGCTGTGGCTTCACAGTTTGTAACAAAGCATGGTTGTGCCTACTACAAGCAACTATTGGAGCAGAACAAACAATATATCCAGGAGCCAGCTACTGTGGAGAAATGCAGTGAGCTTTCGAAACGCTTGTTCTACACACGATTAGCAAGGTTGATATATACTATCATTTTGTTTTGTTAGCATTTATTAAATCTGCTTTGTCTGTGAGTTGGATGGACTCTGGAGTTAGAATATTACAATGCTTTGAAATTTTCAAGCATGATTTCTCTTAATGGTTGAGGATTTTGTCAGAACACAATTTTTGTCACGATCTTTTGGTCCTTCACTTTCACTGTTTTGGGCTTCTTGGCAAAATGATGTCAGGGTTGTGATAAGGGGGCTAGTGTGCTAGTGTTTCCGAGATAAATTATCTTCTTAGAAGTTATTGTTGAAGCACTTTAAAGCAAATGCAAATATGCCAAATGAAATTTTTAAATAATATTTACACCAACTAGGTTGTAACAGATTTTCCAAGTTTGTTCAGGGCTTCTAAAGTTATAAATCAGATGCTTCAAGTATGCAGAAATTAGTCAGGGATGCAACTGGCATTTTAGAAATGTTTTTGCCCTCATCTAATCATAGGTCAAGCCTTAATCTGCCATGCTTCATGATTGTCTTACAACTGTCTCTTTATGTTTTACTATGGTCCTTGTTCCTTCATTTTTATATTTATCAAGGGCAGATATTGTTTGGTGAAGATCATCTGTTCATAATAATAATTATGACATGATAGCTTTGTGTATAAGTCCCCAGAAGTGTGATCTAAATACATTTCCTGTTATATAATTGAATAGTTTTTAAGTTAAAACTTAAAACTGACCAAGAGATGAAAACTTTTTAAAAGTTAAAGAAGCAAGCCAGAGTTTGAAATCTGGTCACTGCTTTTGGTATCCTAGTTATCCAATCAGAGTGGACAATAAAGGTTTATTGTTTCTAGGCTTATACCAGCTATTGAAAACTTGGGGTTTCCTGGCTCAGTGGCTAGAGTGAGGTGTATACAGTAAATTTACATATCTGCACTGGAGTAGTTGCTAGAGTGGGCATAGACCAGGCCTATCATACTCTCAGAGTCAACCTGTTTGACTCATGAGTCAGCTGAGTAGTAGAGTATTGGGTCAAACCGTGGTTGACTTTTCAGGTTTGACCATGACTTAGTTACTTGTGAGCCTCGGGGCTGAGTTATTCCAAGTTATTCCAAGTTGCCAAGCCACTTCCAAGTGGTCGTCTTGTCAATTCATGTTCGAGTCCGGGTCCAACAACCTTGGAATCAATATCTTTATATCATTTCATCAAGTGATATAGTTTTTGTTAGTGGAGAATACTGGGATTGCAATTGTTAGAAATTCAAGGGAAAACTAGAAACAGAAATATCCTTTGAAAGTTTTATTTACTACAGTAGTTTTAGATCAGCAATACATTCAAAATTTTTTAATGTATACCAATAATAGAAATAAAACAATGGATCTGAACATTACTAAAGAAAAATAGATCTGAACATTACATTAGTAAAAACAAGAAAACAGATCTGAACATTATATTAGCAAAAACAAAGAACAGATTTACCTGATGTGCAAGCTATTGTCCTCTTTTCTGTATGCTCAGAAAAAACTATAATGGTCATGGATCAAACCCTCAAGGGTAGATCTCATCATGATCTTGTGGACAGTTTTTTCAAGAACTTTAGGTAGAACTCAAAAACTAATCAGCATACTAAACATCAAGTACAGGGCTGATATAAAAAAAACCCAATAACCAATCTAGAGGCTGAAAGAAACCCACTAACAGCCCTTAACAAAAACTGTTCAAGAAGGGACTGTTACAGCAAAATATGTGGTAGAAAATAGGGCTGCCACAACAAACCCTTATGAGGGTGATGAACGCTGTAAATAGGTGACAGCAACTAGGTGGCAACAGATCTGAGGCAAATGGCAGCTTGAAGGTGGCAGCAACAACAGCAAGGAGGTGGCGGCAGACTGGAAGGGAGGAGAGAAAGAGGGCCGCAGCCCTAAACCATCAAGGGACTGCCCCAAGAGGAGGGCCACACCACTGTATCAGCAAAATGGGTCAACCAGGAGAGGGCTGCACCCTCATATCAGCAAGAGGAACCAGCCTGGAGAGGGCCGCACCACTAAACAGCAACCAGATCAAGGTAGCCGTACCCTACACCAGCACAAGAAGAGAAGCCATACCCCCAAACCAGCAAGAGAGAAAAATCCCAAGGAGGCTGTAGCAAAAATCAGACTGAAACAAGGAGAGGCCGCACCAAAAAAATCAGACCAAGTGAAAGATGGAGGAAGAATGATTGAGTGAGTGAGAGGGGGAGAGGTCTCCTTTTATAATTTAGGTAGAGGTTAGGGTTAATTAAACTAACCCTATCTTTAGGGTTAAATTAAAACCCAACAATAAAACAAATTTAAAATAATTAATATTTTAATTCATAAAATATTAATTAGAAAGTCAAAAAGTCAAAGGAGGGGAGAACCAAGGTCAAGGCGGCTAGCAGAGAACCCAACCACATAACATTAAGGAGGACGTGGCTCAAGCAAGGGGGGGTTGCAATAGTAACAAGACAAAGTCAAAGGGGGGTTCTTTAATGGCAAAATGTCCACAAAAGTCTCATGATAACTTATAAGCTTTTATCATCCCAGCATAAGAGGAAGGTCACTGATGTGATCATGTCCTTCTTAACTGCTCGTAGGTCTCATGGACCTTCTCGGGAGAGAAGAAGATCACACATCATCTCGTCTAGGTACTTAACCAAGAACTGTCTAGCCGCAGACCAGGATACCCTAGAACACATATGGGGGCCATAGATCACCACTAGGGTCTTATCCACCAAGGTACACAACCAAGGATCAATCCAAGCACTGAGCAAGGATTCCTTGGAACACATCCAGGGGCCCTAGAACACATCTAGGGGCTTACATCATCAAACTGCTTGGTCCTTGACGAAGAACCCCAACAATACACTGGGGGCCCTCACTAGGGTCTTTTGCCATTGCTCTAACTGCTTGGTCCCAGACCAAAAACCCCAGGAGTGTACTGGGGGCCCTAGATCTCAGCTAGGGTCTTTGCCATCCTCCTGGAGAATGGCTCTTGCAGCTGCTTAATTTCAACAGCAATGCTGTGGCATTTTATATTTATCCTATAGGCCATCAAGACAGTCAACTTGGATGCAATTGATACATTTGATCTAGATGTTTTTTTTTTCAATGGCTTGTTTGAAAATTTGTTGCTGATATGCAATACTTCTACAGTCAGCATGAAGCACTAGACTTTTATGATACCATCCTTTTGTCGTCAAATACTTTAGAGTTTTGATATGTTTTTGTCTCATTCTTTATTGTTAGGTTTACAGTTGGAGTTTTTCTGTTGAAATTCACAAGAGAGAAAGGATCGAATGGAACCAACCAGAAAACCCTAATTCTGCAATAAAGAGAAGGAAAAACAGCACGAGGGCACCAAGATTGGTGCATCCCTAGAGAGAGATAATCCAAGAGAAGTGTGCTAGAGAGAGAAATAACCCAATCAAAAAAATAGTGCAATACTTTATGCTGTCTGTAGGCTAATCAATTTATAAAGAATAAAGAATGAGCACAATATGTGTGAAATTATAAGTGAGTTGTGTACATACAACTTAAAATTAGGGCATTTTCTTTAAGAGGGGTTATGGGTCCATGTTAGATTTTAGGGTAATTTTAAATTCAGCAGTCTCCTTTTAATTTCAAAGCTGAAATACCTTAGATCTGAAGCATAAACAGCATATAGAGATAGATCTATAAAAGGCAGTGACAGAAGAAGAAGACAAACATTAATAGATCTCAGATCTTAAAGCTATAATAGCAGATCTAGAAGAAACTGTAACAGCAGATTAGACAATGCTCATTCAATACTATAGTAAACTCAAAACAAATGTAATAAACTCAGATCTCAAACATT
>ML794157.1:112264-127636 GCA_009831015.1 Picea engelmannii
GGGGCATATTAGATTAGTAATGTTATTTTATTTATGTCGGCTTTAGGCCATTAGTTGTAATTATACCTCCTAGTCTCCTATATATACCAATGAGACATTTTCATTTTGAATCATTTGGTACTTGAACATTTAAGTGGGGTAAAAAGAGGTTGCCCCCTCGAAGAGGCTTATTATCTGAAATTATCTCTTTTTCAAGGCGTTGAGTACTTTTCCTGAGGTTTTTCTATGCTATATTGATGTTTGGTTCTTAACAGACGTCCATGTGGCTGAGCACAGGTGGACGTGTCCCTAGTGGTTGAGCACTAGTGGACGTGTGGATCCCTTGTTATATTGTCTAAGTGTAAGATTTACCTGTAATCCTAATTGTTATGTATAGGGTACAGGTCAGTCCTACCATATGTGAAAGATAATTAATGTTCATTGTTATAATGAATTATTTTCTAAGATATTGAGGTCAGCCTTGTTGTGCCAACAAACATACCTTTTGCTGTGTTTGGTCTAGTATAAATAGAGGTGATTTCCCCATTGGAGAAACACACACTCACATACACTCACGTAATTTCAGAATTTCAACAAGTACACTTTAAGGGCCGAAGTGTGCACCTCTCTTGGGCACAAGTTTCAAGGTAGTAGAGCACCCACTGGTGTGCATTAGGGTTTTATGGTTGGGGGATCTTCTCTTGAGAATATATCAAAGGATTGCTGGGTTTTCTTCCCTTGAGTAGAAGGGTTTCCTAGGATATTTCTTGTGTTCTTGTGCATGTTACTTCTTCTTGTGATCTTGGTTATTGCAACACTTAATTGTGTAGCTGCATTTGTTTATGGTTCAAGTAAATGCTAAAATTGAAATAAACCTCATGCTTGAGCCAAACATAGTAAAAATTCAACATGGTACCAGAGCATAGGTCTTGAAGAAGCCATTGCACAAGCCTACAAAGGCAATCGTTCTCTTTTATGAAATCTGTACGACCCTCCTATGGTTTCCAGAAAACCGTACGACCATCTCCTTTTTGGGTGTTCTGACACTTAATACTGAAACGTTAGGGCTAAAAGTTGCATAGGGGTGTACGACCTCCTTCAACGGACCTCCAACAACTCTCAGATTGTAATTGTGAGAATTTTGGTTTTTTGGCCCTAGGGTTTTTAGGGTTTCACAATTTTCTGCAGAAATTTTAGTTTTAGGGTTTTTGCAGCTCATTGAAGGAGCTTTTCAGCTCACTAGTGTTCTTCTGACTTTCAAGGCTTATTGTTGGAAGTCATAAGCCCAACGAAACCTAAAATTGCTAGCCTAGCCTAGCCGTTAGGTTTCCTAGCCCAGTTGTTAAGGGTTTGTGAAGAATCTGAAAATATGATGAACATAACTATGGTGGAAGATAAGCTTGATGGATCAAACAACTTCAGTTCCTGGAAGTCAAGATTTCAAAGAGATGAAGACATCAAAGAAGAAGCCTTCTTATTCATTTCAACACTCTCAGGTACGGTTCCTACTGATAATGATATTTGGTTAATTGACAATGGTGCCTCCAAGCACATGACTGGTTATAGAGATCATCTCTTAGATCTTGTTGAGAAAGAGACTAGTCTACATGTTGTACTTGGAGACAATGCTAGATATAATATTAAAGGGGTTGGAACTTCTACATTCCAACTAGATTCTGACATACCTCTTCAGTTGAGTGAGGTACTCTATGTATCTGGGATGAAAATGAACCTTGTCTCCATTTATGTCTTAGAAGACAAAGGCTACAAGGTTACCTTTTCTGAAGGAAACGTTCTTGCATGCCACAAGGACTCACATATGAATTCTGCCCGAATAATTGGTGTTCAAGAAAACAACTTATATAGGTTGACTATCTGACCAGTCCAGACCTTGTTACACGATACTATTAGTTTGAATGAGCTATGGCATAAGAGACTTGCTCAAATTCATTATAGAGCCCTTCCAGCTCTAGGGAAAATGGTAACAGGCCTTCCAGAGATACATGTTCAACATAAAGGTGTTTGTAGAGGTTGTGCTCTTGGCAAGAATGTCAAGGGGTCCTTCTTGAGCAGTGACAACAAATCCAAGGGAATCTTGGACTTGATACATTCAAATGTGTGGACCAATGAATGTTGCCTCTTTAAATGGATATTTGTACTACGTGCTCTTCATAGATGATTACTCTTGAAAAACATGGATTTATTTCTTGAAGACCAATGATGGAGTCCTTGCAAGATTTCAAGAATTCAAAGCTCAGGTTGAAAACCTGACCGAAAAGAAGATCAAGGTATTAAGATCATACAATGGAGGAAAATACACCTCCAAGGATTTTAGTGATTTTTGTATTGAGACAGAGATCAAGAGGGAGTACACAGTTTCTTACCCTCAACAAAATGGGGCTGCAAAGAGGAAGAACATAACCATCATTGAGGCAACCAAAGCAATGATACATGATCAGAGTCTACCTATGATTATGTGGGCAGAAGCATCCATGTCAACAGTATATGTTCAAAACATGAGTCCTCACTAGATTTTGAAGAATATGACTCCTGAAGAAGCCTTCACCGGAGTGAAGCATGAGGTTGGAAACTTCAGGATATTTGGGTGTCCAGTATACTTTTATGTACCCAAAGAGAAGAGGTCCAAGCTAGACCCTTCAGGAATAAATGGTACATTTGTGGGATACAATGAATCTTTGAAGGCATACCAGATCTACATCCCCGGTCAGAGACAGATTGAGGTGAGCAGAGATGTCACCTTTGAGGAAGAGATAGCCTTTCAAATATCCAGAGAATCTCAGATGGAGATTGACATCGAGACAATACCTTCTCCCCCTTCAGCAGTTCAGAGGGAGACAACCATTGTTCCAGTTGATCCAGTTGCTCCAGTTGATGTTCCTAGAGACATTGCAATAGGCCATAAAAGGCCTGCTTGGGCTCGACAAACTCTGCAGGAGGCAGAGGGACATGCAACTCCTAGAGGCACATTTCGAGAGAGCAAGAAACCAAAGAGATTTTCAAGCTATTTTTCAGCCATGAGTCACATCATTGATACCGAGCCTTCTTGTCACGGAGAAGCAGCAGGTCAACAGGTATAGCAAGATGCCATGGCAGAAGAGTATCAATCCATCATGAAGAATGACGTGTGGGATATTGTTTCGAGACCACAAGGGAAGTCCGTAGTGACTTCCAAGTGGATCTATAAGATCAAACATGCATTTGATGGAAGTATCGAGAAATACAAAGCGAGAGTTGTAGCTAGAGGATTCTCACAGGTGGAGGGAATTGATTATGAGGAGACATTTGCTTCAGTAGCTCGATACACTTCCATCCGTACTATCATTGCACTAGCTGCATCCATGGGTTGGAAACTACATCAGATGGATGTAAAGACAACTTTTCTCAATGGTTAGATTGAGGAAAAAGTTTACATCAAGCAACTAGAGGGATTCATGATACACGTCGAGAAATCTCATGTGTGTAGGTTGAAGAAAGCCCTGTATGGACTAAAGTAGACACCTCGTGCTTGGTACGAGAATATGGATGGATTCTTGATGAGTTTGGGCTTCAACAAGAGTGTTGTTGATCCAAACCTATATTATTACGTTGTTGTTTTACCTTGGGATTTGCCATGGTTTTCCGATGCAGTAGGAAACAAAGCTCTGTGGCCTTGAGTACTGCAGAAGCAAAGTATGTAGCGTTGAGTATGGCAGTCCGCGAAGCAGTGTGGCTTCAAAAGCTCTTGACAGATTTATTTGATCATGAGATGGATTATACCATTATTCATTGTGATAACCAGAGCTGTGTGGAGCTCTCTGAGAATCCTGTGTTTCACGATAAATCAAAACACATTGAGATAAAATATCATTATATCAGAGACATGGTGCAGAGGAAAACAATACACGTGCAGTACCTTCCTACACATGAGCAGATTGCAGATATCTTCACCAAACCGCTTGCCAAAACGAAGTTCGAGTACTTTCGTGAGAGACTTGGCCTGGTGGAGAATGCCTTCCTAGCTGAGAGGGAGTGTTGATGATTGCAGCTTCGTGAGACATCCTCTAGAATATGTTCTCATTTGTGACTGAGTTGAGTCGACTTGAGAGGGAGTCCAGTGTTGGGCTTACCCATGTGATGGGGCATCGTTCTCCTCTATGTGAGAGTTGAGTCGTCCCCCAAGTGGTTGGGGCATTGTTCTCCTCTGGAGAGTTGAGTCGTCCCCCAGTGGTTGGGTGTGCCCATTTGATGGGTGTATCCTTTTCCTTTGTGTGAGAGATGAGACAATGTGGTACTCCAGATGATTCTGTTGAGTATGATGTCCTTGTGGCTGAGCACATGTGGACGTGTCCCTAGTGGCCGAGCACTAGTGGACGTGTGGATCCCTTGCTATGTGTAAGATTTACCTGTAACCCTAATTGTGATGTAAAGGGTACAAGTCGACCCCACCATATGTGAAAGATAATTAATGTTTATTGTTATAATTAATTATTTTTTGAGTTATTGAGGCCGGCCTTGTTGTGCCAACAGACACACCTTTTGCTGTGTCTGGTCTAGTATAAATCGAGGTGATTTCCCCATTGAGGAAACACACACTCACATATACTCACACATGTAATTTCAGAATTTCAGTAAGTACACTTTAAGGGCTGAAGTGCACACCTCTCTTGGGTGCACGTTTCAATGTAGTAGAGCACCCTCTGGTGTGCATTAGAGTTTTATGGTTGGGGGATCTTCTCTTGAGAATATAGCAAAGGATTGCTGGGTTTTCTTCCCTTGAGTAGAAGGGTTTCCCAGGATATTTCTTGTGTTCTTATGCATAATACTTCTTCTTGTGATCTTGGTTATTGCAACACTTAATTATGTAGCTGTATTTGTTTATAGTTCAAGTAAATGCTAAAATTAAAATAAACCTCATACTTGAGCCTAACATAGTAAAAATTCAACACTATGTTGGTTGAAGAATTTGAGATGAATGAAAATAATAGTCATATGCAAAGGCCCGATTAACATATTTTTGCAGCTTGTATGTCATCTTCTGAGAAAATGGTAAATTGGTGGGTAGTCATTGAGTCAAGGGAACCCGATTTCTTTTATGTAGATGGCTTTTATTTACACTTAGTAGGGAACACTTTCTCGTGGACTGGCATTTGTCTTTTGGAAGAACATCTTTTCAAGTGGATCATTGGGAAGTTGTAAATCCACTTGGTTCTGGATCTTTTGATTTGGTTTCAGAAGAAAATAGAATCTTTAAAACAAAGTTCAAATTGATAGCATGTGCTATGGAATTTGGTCATCGGAGGGTTGATGTTGGCTACTGGTTTTGATATCTGAATAAATTTTCATGCCAAAATGATGACTGTGGACATGGAAATCCTGTAAAGATTTTTGGCTAGAATACATCAATACGATGATCTTCAATTTCAAAAGATCTACTGCATCTTTGTTTTAGTGAAGTTTTTGTTAATTCATGATGTATCACTGTTGCATTCAATGGAAGTTTTGAGTGTCAATAAGTTTAATCTCTGTTCATTTTGTAATTGTTTTTAAGACACAAATGTTATTGCATTTTGGAATTGTTTTTAAGATCTGAATGCATCCATCTCAAAATCTTATTTGACCACATTGGTTGAGAAAATTAGTTCACAGTAACATATAAGTCCCAATATACCACAATCATTAAGCCATTAAAAACAATGAGAAGGAAACAAATTGATTTGTTGTAAAGTGAGTATGTTTGTGTGTTCATCCTTTTCTCTTAACACTTCAAAAATTTCATCAATTGTTCTTCATAGAATTCTTTTCACATACTTTCTCCTAAAAAAAGCTCAAATATGCCTAACCCTCTATTGAATTGTTTCTGCAATTCAAATACCTCTTTTTATTAATATTATCCTTTATATTTCATTCACAACATCAATAACCAATTACAACATTGAAACAAAATCTAATAATTATAACACATATTTGATGTCAGTTAATGGATTCGTGAAAAACTACCGAATTACAAAATAATAAATGAAAAATTCACTAAATTATTAAGTATTTAGTGTCATTTGGAAAGGCCTTTGAAATTTAAGTTGAAGTGCTTCACACAAATCTTATCCAAGTTCAAAACTTTATGTCATGTTCTTTGTAATAATGCATTGATGCGAGGTCGAGTTAGTATTACTTATATTGGTTCATTATCCAAATTGTTAATGGTTGTCCATGTGTTAATCTGCTTTTTTCATATGAGGCTAGTCATGAGTCTTGAACAACTTTCAGAAATAAACATATCAGAGTGTTAAATAGAGGTAGAGTTCATCTTTCTAAACAAACTTATGAAATATATATTTATACAATTTGGAGTTTTTCATCCATTCAAGTCCGCAATCATGACATTTTCATACAACTTCCTTCTTTATCCCTAATTTCAATTGATATTATTCAAACCTAATTTCAATTGATGTTACTCAAAGTACTCTCATTTTGGTGTAAAATAAAGCATTTCAATTGGAAATTACATTGAGAATAAAATTAAGCAGTTATTAATAAAAAAACTTTGAAAGTCGAGGCATTTCTCTTGAGCCTCCCATGCCTTGCTCTTTTATTATTTTTAAGGCAAAGCCATATTCCTAATGAAAACCATGTAGAAAAAGATGAAATATTTAGTATCATTCATCAAAATTGACCTCTTAACATATAATGTTTATAAATAAAATTGTTGACCCAGGTATTGAACTACCCATGGTGTGTTTATAAGTAAAATTGTTGATCTAGATATTAACTAACTATCGAAGGAAATATACACCATTAGAACTATTTAATGTTATTTGTTGAAATTAACCTCCACATATAATGTGTAAATAAAAATGGTAGGCCTAAGTATTAAACAACTATGTGGTTTCTTGATAAGGAAAATTATCAACGTTGAGGGGAATCCCTATGGGGATCAAGGAACTTCCTTTGTTTTTAAAGAGGGTTTTTTTGTGAATGACGATTCTTGTTATTGTTTAATTGAAACAAGGAGGTCTCATATATCAATTTGGTGTATGAATCTTGTGTGATCTTAAAATTATATTATTATTATTATAAAATAGAAGTGCGCTAGAGAGTATACCTACAAAAACTCTTGGAGCTTTGTTTGTCCAATAACTCTTTCTAACAAGAAAATCTTTAAGCACAATCCTTACTTGAGAAAGGACCAAGCATAATTTACCATTTACAAATTTTAAATATATTCATAGATAAATGATCGTTCAATCTCATACACTTTTGCCTCGAATATTTAAGATGTAAATAACAACATTATGCAAGAATCCATAGAGGAAAGCAAAATATGAAAAGGTGACAAGATCTTGTAGAGAACTTTGAAGGACTAAAACTCTATATATCAAAACATGCTTACAAGATTACATGCTCAAGACATTGTTTTCATATTTTTAGACAAGCCATAAAAGTTGTGTATCTTTGGTAGCTCTCAAAGGGAGCTTATAAAATTACAAATGTGATCCCAATAATCCTTAAACAATGCTGCCTTATGGTGTTTACAAAATTCCAATGGCATGAATAAAAGAGAGTTCAAATGCATAGGGATGGGTTTTTTGTAGAGCTTAAATAATAGAGAAACCTTGGACGTAGAAAAGGGGAGAGGCTAGTTAAGGCCCCGTTCTTGTGGTCATGAGACCAATGATGAAGAGAACGACAAAAAGACTAGCCAAAAAGAAAATGGAGAAATGGGGATCTTGATTGGCTTTATTTACAAAATTGTGGAGGCTAATACTACATGATTTGAACCTCTCTTTTGTTGAAGAAAAAATATTACACATTGCTTCTGAATTCCATTGATGGTGCACATAGTACTCTAATTGCTGTTAAATTTGGCAGCACCAACAATTAATCTCCAATGAGAGGCCATATGGGCCACCCTGAGGTTAGCCAGGGAGATTTGGAGAATCAACCAGTCTTGCGAGGTATTGAAAAAAGCCAGGGGAATGTACAACCTTTGTGAGTCAAACCAAAAGTCAGGACAAACAAGATGCTATGTGAGTCTAATGCAAAAGTTAGGGGGAACGCACAACCTCTGTGAGCATAGACAGTCTAGTGTAAAAGTCAGGGGGAACGCACAACCTTTGTGAGCATAGACAAACTAGTGGAAAAGCCAGGGGGAACGTACAACCTCTGTGAGCCTAGTCAAGCCTTGTGAGCCATGAGAAAAATTAAAGGCATCTAGCAAAAGTTAGGTTGAATATAAAATTCCTATGAGCTAGAAACAAACAATATTCCTAATATTGCAAATGATATAAATGTATTGATCTAGTGCGTTGGCACGTGTAACATTATCCACCATGAAGAGAATTTCGAATTGCCTTGTAAAGAGTCGAGTTGTAACTGAAGTCTTGAGTCTAGTTCTATTTTCGAACTAAAGTGTAATGCTAAGTTGCAACTGAAGTATCAAGTCTAGTTCTATTTTCAAACTAAAGTGTAATGATGAGTTGCAACTGAAGTATCAAGTCTAGTTCTATTTTCAAACTAAAGTGTAATGCTGAGTTGTAATTGAAGTCTCAAGTCTAGTTCTATTTTCAAACTAAAGTGTAATGCTGAGTTGTAACTGAAGTCTGAAGTCTAGTTCTATTTTCGAACTAACGTATACTAGTCTCAAGTCTAGTTCTATTTTTGAACTAAAGTGTAATGCTGAGTTGTAACTGAAGTCTCAAGTCTAGTTCTATTTTCGAACTAAAGTATACCAGTCTCAAGTCTAGTTCTAAGTTCGAACTAAAGTATGAAGCTAAGTTATGATTAAAGCATGCAAACCAGTTACTATTTCGACCTTCTCCTCTTTAGCCTATATAAGCAGAGTTCAACCCCTCTCTTCAACACAGTTTTGATATGCAGGTTAAGGGTGAAGCAATAGAGGCACATATCAGTGATAAAGAGGAAGCATACCAAAGCAACATATTGGTACTATATATCAACAATAGAGGCAACATATTAGAGGTGTATTTCAGCAAGGTCTTTTAGGTCTTTTTCAGGTCAGAGTCATCTTGACAATCTCTTTAAGAGCAGAACATTTATGGTAGATATTTGTAAGTGATCTTACATTATTAATGCAATAAAGAAATATCGTTTGCTGACATTTTTCTCCCTGTATAGGGTTTCCCCAGGGTATATGTGTTGTTGATGTGCATGCTTACTCATCTACATAGTTATTGCTATTCAATTATGATTTGGTATTGTTGAAGTGTATTAAGCTGGAATCAAAGTGTTGAAGAAAATAAAAGAATTAATTTACATAAGAAATCAAGCTCATAATTTAACAATTGCTTCCATTGTGTTTTGAATTCTTAAGACCTTAGCAATGACATCAACAACTTGATTTACCCTATCTTTAATAAACTCTCGAAAGGGATCCATTGAGACTTTCTTTTACCTTTAAAGCGAGTATGTCATCTTCAAGTCCACATAAGATGTCAAGTTGATCTTTGCTTACTGAGCTATTCTCCATGTTATATATCTTGAATTCGGTGAATCATTTCTTAATCTCTATTTTGGGAAGTGGGTGAGACTATCTACTCAACAATATAGAATCTTTAGTAACAACCAGTTCTGTATTGAATTATTCTATCATGAACAAATTATCATTATGAATGAGAGTAAGGCCATCTAGGGTCTTCGTAACTTTAATCATTTTGAAAAGGACTTATGACCTTTTGTGTTCAAGTCACATACCACAATCAATTGTTTTATCGTGCCAATTGGAGTATCCCAACGTCTTTGTATCTTTTCCAATCTAACATCAAAATGGAGATTATATTTTTTCCCTTTGAAATGATTAATTGTCTTCATTTCCCACATAAAATCATCCACATAATTTTGATTTTAAAAMTTTCATCGTGTCCAAGTTTGGATTCTAGAGTTTCCTTAAGCAAAGGGATCCATTTTTGAAAATATTCCAAAGATCAAGTACCAAAGATATCCTATCTTCCACATTTCTTAATACAATATTCCTCATTACATACAATAACTACTACACTACCTTCCATTGGTTTTTATCTCTCCGGGAAGTCTTTCAACATGTCTTTAGGTGTTTGGATACTGAGAGGATTCACAAATAAAGGCTCTGGGTTTAATGCTCTCTCCAATGCAACAAGTCTCTTCCTTGATTCTCGAAGATCTAACTTCATGTACTTTACATGCACTAGAAGCTTTCAAACTCTTAACATTGAAAGTAGTATCATGATTTTCTAGCACTTCTTTTCATTAATTTTTACTTTAGATAGGTGAAGCCTCTTGGTCTATGTATCATAACTAGCATGGTGTAAGGTGACATAAATGTCTTGAAAACTGGATAGTTCTATTTCAATGATGTCATTTCAAATTTCCTATCTCATTTCCCATTTCCTTATTGTTGTACAAGTGGTCAATCTCCACAGAAAGGGATTTCACTAAGTTATTGACAATCTCCATGTCTCTAACATGATCAATTTCCTCATCAATGTTCTCTTTAGATGTTTTTTCATTGATGGCTAATTGAAAATTTTCTTTTGGATGGTATAGGAATAACATGTTCCTTCTCTCTCTTTGACTTTTATGGTTTCTTCATCATCACCATCTCCACAGATTTCATTGCATTTTTTCTTGCTCCTACTAGGGGAGTTAGAAATAAACTTCTTGGTTGAGGATGAAACATTTCTAGAAGAATGGGACACATACCCTCCTCTAGAAACATATATAATCTTTCTCCTTTGACTAATCTCAGGGTGTTCATTTGTGGCTTTGCATTTTTATGGTCCTCAAGAACAATTTCCCTCTTCTTCTTGCTTCTCGTGTGAGCATTTGAGCTCATTATAACATGACTATCTCTAGGGAGCTTCAATTTTTTTTTTCTACAAACAAAACCTATTGTTGTGCCAATGTCTTGTCAGCAATATCCTTCTCAACAACATCCTCATTATCACCTCATCCTTTAAGAACTTCAAATTCACGAAAGCATTTGGTATAACCCAAATAAAATAAATACATTGTAAAAAGATGATTTGGGTCAAATATAGGATTTTTTTTCCCTTTCCTTAAGTTGAAAAAATCCAAACCTCAAGTTCTCTCAAGCAACATCTTTCACAAATATCCTTGCAAACCTAAAAAGCAATGAATAATAATGGTTAGGTTTCTTCTTACGGTGAAGGAAATTAGTGCACCTTTCATATACCTACAAATCTAAACCAAAATAATCCGATCACATGCAAATTTGGGTAGATAAAGAGGTCTCAAATAAAATCCATATAACCTATTAAAGATGTAATGGAAAAATATGCCTTTTTATGTTAGAGAATTTTTGGCTTCCAACATGAAAAACTAGTTCCCTTCTTGTGATTATTTCTTTGAATTTCTTGAGAAAACCATCGTGAAATTCATAAAAATGAAATGGGGCCTTGTTCCTACAAAGGATTATATAACACAAAAACATAGGGTCAGCTTCATGACTAATTCTAACTCACGGTATAGAGTATTCAAGTGTTTCACAAAAAACTAGAGCAAAAATAAAGTACAAAGCCATGCAAAACCTTAAATGGTCTTCTAGAATTTGAACCACTGATTGGAAATCTTAATGGAAATTATTTCTCCCCAATCAAATATAATTTTCTTGCATATGGCAGAATAAATAATATAAACCACATGCTTTCACATGCATAATGTAGATTTTTGTCCAACTACATGAGCAAATAACCAAACCTCCTTATACTTGTCATCCGGGGCGAGGATGTTGACTTGATGAAGTTTCACAACTTTTGTCGTAGGTTGTAGAGGCCATTAAGATTGGGCATCCTAAAATCCATGGTAGGCTCAACGTATTCTTGAAAGTAGGAGTGAATGGGATATGCAACTTGGCTTTTCTATCCAACTAATTCACTATCTGGTATTTGGATTCAAATCTCTTAACAATCCAGACAACAATTCCTTGGAATCAAATACCTCCGTTATATCACAACCTCCATTCACCAATCCTAAAGCCATAACCACATTCATTTTCAATCTTCCTTCGACAACTTTGTATATCATTTATATGCCACTAACTAATGAAAAACTTTATCAATATGAACCATCAAATTGAGAGTATCACCAACAAAAGGCACATCTTTCTTCCTCAAAAGTATTTTCTTATATATTGTTTGTAACGCAATATTAATTGAGTTGTTTTATCCAAACCTTAAGTTGTTCACCATATCATAACAAGACTTGGTGCTAACCCCTAAGGCTTAATGAAAAGGTGGTTGGAGTTACTGTACACTTCATGGTCATTTATTTATTGCCATATAATCTTTACTTACTTCAGCCATGTGTTAATTGTAGACATACAACTTATAGGTTCAAACTTGTAGGATACCATGTGGGTGGAGGAATGATGTTGGATGAGTGAGTATGGTGAATCGACATGTTCCTTCACTTCACATCCAAAAAGTGACATGCAAGTGCAGAAGTGTGAATGCATGAGAGTATGAAAGGTGAAAAAGATGTAAGTATGCAAAGGTGCAAAGGTATTAAAGATGCATGGGAATGGAGTGGGTGGAAAGGGTATATGGAGTGGGAAATGTGGAGGCACAAAGAAACATGAGTCTGCATCAAGAAAATACTTTTCTTGTTCCTCCACATTCTGCACACTACAAGCTATGTGGGATAGGGAGAAGGGAAAAAGATGAAGGAAATATGAAGCACTCTCCAACCAACATATGTTACTCAGTACATAACATAGAGGCAACATATCTATACAAAGAACATCTTGGGATAAAACTGCACATTCTTACATAGTCAATATTTTATTCCTTCTCAAACAAAAATCCTTCGGGACTTCTAAGGAATTCGTATATAAGTAGAATTCTCAGGGACATTTCAAAAGGGTAGAGGTGGTTTAAAATTGTCTATTAAAAAAATAAGATAATCATTGATGGGTTAGAATATGAAGTTTCAAGAAAAACACATGAACACTCTCCATCATGTTTTTTATAAAGAAAAATGTTGACCTAGGTATTGAACACTATTCAAGAAAAAATACAACTCTCTAACATACATTACATTTATAAATAAAATTGTTGACCTAAGTATTAAATAATGATTCAAGGTTATTTATAAATAACATGGTTGACCTATATATTAAACAACTATCCAATAAAAAATACAACCATTATACAAACACTGTCCAAGAAAAAATACAACCCTTTTACATACATTGTATTTATAAATAAAATTGTTGACCTAAGTATTAAACAATGATTCAAGGTGTATCTATAAATAACAAGGCTGACCTCTATATTAAACAACTATCCAATAAAAAATACAACCAACACACACACACACACACACACACACAAATGTGGAGCTATTCTTATGTGGACTCTCAAGAAGATTATAGAGCCTCCAAAATTCTAACACTGATTAGTTTTCGAGGGATTGTAAAATCCTTAATTCTAAATCTAATGATTATGATGAGATGTTAAATCTTATCCATTAAGAGATAATGTATTGATTTATGTTTGATAGTTAACTGTAATGTCCCCGTTGGCCTAGGAGGCATAATGAATGGTTCCACTAGCCTAAATTGGTTCTCGTAGGCTAAGTTGGAAAAATTACCTAGGGAACTCAACTTTTGCCTAGGAAATGACTTTATAAAGTGAAAAAGGGGAAAAAGGGGGACATGGGTCTTAGGCAAAACAAAGTCACTTAAAAATTATAATGTGTGCAAGCATAAAGTGACATTAAAAGAAAATTAAAAAGTAAAGTGAGCGAAAAATAACTCCATGAAGAAATAAAAGAAGGGAAAAGAGAAGGCGCCCCTCATTCTTGCATTCATTCATTCGAAAAATAGATTTTGAGAGCTCTTGAGGAAAGAGTCTAGGGTTTTTGGAAACTCTTCATTTGATTTCTGGTTTCGATGTTGCAACGATACACCCTATCTAGTTTGGGAAGAGATCACTACAGATTTCTTCAGTGTGCTTTAGTGTGGATAGATATATCTTCTTGGCAGTGAAGTTTCTTTGCCTTTCGCTGAATATTTTATATTGGAAGTTGGGTTTTTTTTTTGTAGCAACGAATCTGGTGATGTTTTGGGTCAAATCCCTTTAAGAAGTCGAGCTGGGAGGAAAGGAGGACGAATTGACATCATAGACTGCATTTCCTAAGTGTAAAGGCTGAGGATCTCTTGTGGGGGTCGAGTATGCACTCCTTAGGCGCATTCCTTGACTGCTGGGCGCATACCTGAGTATATAAGCATCGCATTTCCTTGTGGGGTGAGCGTATTGCTGTTGAGAAAACGAGTCTATTGTGAGAGGGACATAAATCCTTCATTGGGGTCGGATTTATGCTAGCAAAAGTGCCTCAATTGGAGTATATTGCTGCTACCTTATGAGCAAAGACACTAATAACTAGAACTCTTTCTTATCTGATGTGGGAGGAGGTTATTTGGGGTCGACCTCTTGTTTCTTTGTGACTGATATTGGTGGGAAGAATGAGCTAAGTACCGAGCCAAGTTATTGCTATAATATGGACGTGTCCACAGTGGGAGAAGTCGACTTTTCTGTGAGGATATTGCTGCTGTTATGACATAATGCATTGTTGCTGAAAATGTCCTATTTCCCAGTTATATGACTGCTGTGTTTTTCTCTCACTCATAGACAATGCTCTTCCTTGTATTTCACAAGCTACCTACAACAAGTCAATTACCAGGTTCTTATATGTTCATTGTTATTCCTTGAGTCAATTTTCTGTGTTCGCTGATATAGAGAGGAGGTTTTTTTAAAGATTGCTTGATGTCCCCAATTCGTAATGGTGATAATTTCCAACAGTAAATTAAGTTTGTGAAAATATTGTGTAATTTTCATATGCAAGCCATTTACCAATTTGCATAAACTATAAATCAAGTAAAACACACGAGAAATTTTAGTGGGGATATTACAGTGGTAATATTCCAAGGACGAGCCCCAATTGTATTATGAATTGTAAACATGTTTTGTAGGCTGGTGAGCCGAGCAATTATAAGCTGTTAGGCTTATGTGTTAGTAGGCCAGAGAGCCTAGATGCTTAAGGCCATGAGCCTAATTTTGTATATGTAATTATGTAGATCATTAATAAAATATAAACATCACTGCGTGTAGATCGACTAGAAAGAAAGAGTGACGGGGGACTACGCTTCCACTAGGTAGGGTAAGGGAGGAGTCTAAGTGTTTGGGCCTAGGGGCTAAGCTAGGGGGTTTACCTCTAAAAGGGATAATAATTTATTATTATTTCCTAAAAGGCTAAGGTGGAAAATTGACCAAGTATTGTCCTAAGTTTCTGGAAAAGGAACGCATGCTAAGTGGACTGCATGCAGCTCTAGGAAGACAGGTGTCAACCTGGGCGCATGCAGTTAAAGCTGAAGAGTCAGCT
>ML794157.1:128446-142428 GCA_009831015.1 Picea engelmannii
GGAATGAGAGAGTGTGTCGAGGAGGTGATTTTTCCTGGAGGGAGTCCTGTAGCTGCTACAAAGCTCTGAGAATTCTGGTCCAACTTGTTGCTGAAGCCCAAGGCAAGGGAGGTGAAGCATCCGATGAACTATGTGACAGTGAAGGTGTATAATCCTAGGGTGGGACAGGCATGTGGAGAATGAGAGTCTGTGAGAAGTGGACGTAAGTGGCTCCTGGGAGCGAATCCTTCCTTTGAAATTGTGTGAATTCCTCATTGA
Source organism: Picea engelmannii (assembly GCA_009831015.1). Classification (NCBI taxonomy): domain Eukaryota; kingdom Viridiplantae; phylum Streptophyta; class Pinopsida; order Pinales; family Pinaceae; genus Picea; species Picea engelmannii. The sequence continues at coordinate 128,705 of ML794157.1, forward strand.
CCTTGCCTAACCTAGGAATCCCTTGCCCGATGGAGTTTAGTCCCAGCTTGGGGGTGACCAACTGCTGAGAGTGATGAGCAATGTGGTCTAAGGCTGGGAAGTTCGTGGAAGGTCCACACACAGTTGGTGGATTTTACTCCAGTTAAAAGATAAGTATCATTCTATGCTTATTTATATATGTTATGCATGTCTGTGATTCTTGAATGTATCATGTATTCCATTGCATGTATGAATTGATGTCATAAGTGCGAAAACTTCTGGAACCCGAAGGTCCTAAACTCCGAAGTCCCAAAGCTCCGATGAAAAAAGTTCCATAGTGGGTATTAGCTACTAGATGCTGAGTAGTCGTGGATTGTTGATCCACCCCATTTCGCGAGTTCGTTAGTTCGAAACTCCAAGAGTTGTTGTATTGTGCTTGGAAGACTTCTGAAGCCCTAGGCCGAAGTCCCGAGTAAGTGCCTATCGGTATCACACTTGGCCATAGCTCGTGGTCGCATGGGTTGGGAGCTAAGAGAAAGGGTCTAGTGCCACCCCCAAAATAAAATTACTGCAGAACAGAGCAGATTTCAGAAATAAGGAAATCTGCGGGGATTCTTGATTGAACGAGAATCACAGAGAATAAAAACTGAACGTTTTCTTGAATCAAAGTGGTTTATGAATGCCATGAAATTTGTTAAGAACTGATGGCTTGAAAATTTTTGATTGATTGCACATTGTGTTTGCAGAGTTTAACGAGTGTCAGAACCAAATCGAATTTCCGCAGAGTACAGAGAAATGAAGGAGGAACACAATGCTTCTAGTTCAAAGAATGAAGTAAAAGGAATGAATGTCTATTTGGGAGTTGAAGGATCGAAATCCAATGGGCATGGAGAAGAGATAGATAAGGAAGGGTGCATGGTGAAAATCACTGAAAGATTGCAGAAAGATGCCCAGACTCACCGAGCAGATAACAGAAAGCTCATGAAAGCCAGAGATCAATATGGGGAATTCAACATAAAGTTGATGCAAAGCCTGGAAAGGATAGAAAGGAAATTGGATGAGAGTGACTCCATTAAATCAAGAAGCGTTAGTAGGCATCATCGCCACTCTTCGAAGCACTCCAAGAGGAGAGCACACAGTAGCTCAAGCCCATCTCCTACCAGAAAACACAGAAGATTGGGAGTGGATGAACTGAAGGGAGAAATGAACAAGATTAAGCCTCCTATGTTTGATGGAGAGCACAAGAAGGAGGAAGATGCCGAGACATGGCTGCTTGGCATGAGGAAATATTTCCAACTGCAAAATTATTCCCCTCATGCAGAAGGGAGAATTGCAATGTATCAACTGAAGGGGAAAACATCCATGTGGTGGGATCAACTTGTGTAGGTACAACACATTAAAGAGAAAGGTATTACTTGGAAGGAATTCAAGAAGTATTTCGAAAAGAAATACTTGACCAAGAGATACAATGACATAAAGATGAAAGAGTTCTTTGAACTCAAGCTGGGTAGCATGTCCATTGATGAGTATGAACGAAGATTTTTGGAATTGCTGAAGTATGTTCTGTTCATCAAGGATGAGACTGTCAAAATTCAAAGGTATCTTAGTGGATTTCCATCTTCCATCAGTGACAAGATCCAATACGATGATCCTAAAACTATGCAAGAAACCACAAGGAGAGCAAAATTCTTATATGAGAAGCAAAGTGAAAAGCCCACTTTCCGAAAGGCTTGGGAAGACAAGAAGAATTTCAAGATGGATCAGAGGAAGAAGGGAGCTAAGCCATCCTTTTTCAGAAACAGTCCTCAAGGACAATCAAGCTTTAGAGAGCCCAGGAAGGCTGAGGTAGGTGGGAAAATGCCAAGAAAACCACCCATGGAATGTTGGGGTTGTAAAGGAAATCATAGGTACAGAGATTGCCCCCACATAAGTGATAAAGTGAGAGCTGTCCACAATGTACAACAAGGAGAAACAATGTAAGATATGGGTGGTAGAATACCTAGGATCTACACAGCCCTAGACAACAAACAAGCTGAGTTTCAATCACATATGATTGAAGTGGAAGGTATGATCAACAACCAACCCATTACTATTTTAATTGATTTAGGAGCTAGTCATAATTACATAGATCCTAGAATGGTGGAAAGTTTGCATTTACCAAGAATCAAACATGGAAAATCTTGGTTAGTGCAGCTGGCTACAGGAGCCAAGAGAAAGGTTGTGGAGTTGGTTAAGTTCTGTCCAATGGACATCGATAGATTGAGAACAAAGGCTGAATTGAACGTTCTACCTTTAGGTTCCTATGACTGTCTAATTGGGTGGATTGGTTGGACCAACACCATGCCATCTTAGACTGTCGTAACTAGGCATTCAATTGCCTGGATGAGGAAGGGAATCAAAGAACAGTCCAAGGAATTCCCAGAGCAGTTGTTGTCAGAGAAATCTCAATAATGCAGCTGAAGAAGTGCTACAGGAAAGGTTGTCAATTATTTGTAGCCCACATGGAGGAAGCATCTAAGGATAAAGTATCAAATCTTGAGGACCATGCGGTACTAAAATATTTTGAAGATGTATTCCAGGAGGTACCAGGACTACCCCCGAAGAGAGATATTGAATTTTCTGTAAACTTAATGCCTAGAGCAGCTCCAATGTCAAAAGATCCTTACAGAATGAGTACACCAGAGCTGAAAGAACTGAAATTGCAGCTTGAAGAACTTCTGAAGAAGGGGTATATACGCCCAAGCGTGTCACCTTGGGGTGCCCCGGTCCTGTTCATGAAGAAGAAGGATGGGATCTTGAGATAGTGCATTGATTTCAGACAGCTTAACAAAGTGACCATTAAGAACAAGTATCCTTTGCCAATGATCGATGATCTCTTTGACCAATTGAAGGATGCCAAGATATTTTCAAAAATAGATCTCAGGTCAGGATACCACCAGGTAAGAATAAAGGATGAAGACATCAACAAGACCGCCTTTATTCTAAAGGGGATAATAATTTATTATTATTTCCTAAAAGGCTAAGGTGGACAATTGACCAAGTTTTGTCCTAAGTTCCTGGAAAAGGAACGCATGCTAAGTGGAGTGCATGCAACTCCAGGAAGACAGGTGTCGACCTGGGCACATGTAGTTTAACTTGAATAATCAACTTGTGTTGGGGGGTTCGCTGGTCATTTTCCGTGGGGGTTCGCTTGCCATTTTCCATTCTCCGTCTGAACTCATTAGCCTCTGCACATCCATGGTCATCCGAGAAACCACTCACAGGAGGGGGAAACCTGGCCTGTGTTACCCTGTGAAACCAACATGTCCACACTGGCCAAAACTGTGTTCGTACCTTAATTGTTTTGGGTTGCTGCCTTCTGTTTTTCCTGAACCGTATTGACCCATTTCTGTTGCCCTCATCTTGCTGGATCTGAGTCGAATATTGATTGAGGAAGCAGGTTGTCAGGCCTGTGGGCAACTTTCTCTCTAGGTGAGAGAAGTGGTTGTGGATCGAAGAAGCAGGTTGTCAGGCCTGTGAGCAACTCTCTCCAGGTGAGAGAGTGTGCCGAGGAGGTGAGTTCTCCTGGAGGGAGTCCCGTAGCTGCTATAAAGATCTGAGAATTCCGGTCCGGCCTATTGCTGAAGCCCAAGGCAAGGGAGGTGAAGCATCCGATGGACTATGTGATAGTGAAGGTGTATACTTCTGGGGTGGGACATGCATGTGGGGAATGAGACTCTGTGAGCAGTGGGTGTATGTGGATCCTAGGAGCGAATCCTTCCTCTGAAACTGTGTGACTTCCTCGTTGACCTTGCCTAGCCTATGAATCCCTTGCCTGATGGAGTTTAGTTCTAGCTCGAGGGTGATCTACTGCTGAGAGTGATGAGCAACGTGGTCTAAGGCTAGGAGGTTCGTGGAAGGTCTGGATGCAGTTGGTGGATTTTACTCCAGTTAAAAGATAAGTATCATTCTGTGCTTATTTATATATGTTATGCATGTCTGTGATTCTTGAATGTATCATGTATTCTGTTGAATGTATGAATTGATGTTAATTCTATTTGAGTATGTATGGTAGCAGTAAATATGTGATAATTGTTTTAAATTCGTTAAATATGCATGTTATATATATATATATGTTCTGCAATAGCGTGGCCCGACCTGTGGATGGTCGGGTACGTTACATATTGGTATCAGAGCTAGTCTGTGGAAGACAAGGTGTTTTGGTAGCGTTGCCCGACAGTGGGGTTGATGGTCGGGTACGTTACAACAATGGTATCAGAGCATGTTCCTCTGCAGTTATGGGTTCTAAGGAGCATTTAAAATCAGATTTATGATTCAGACTAGAAGACGAGCAAAACATTACCCACTGGAGACATAGGGGAAGAACCCTAGATCCCCCTGGGTGGGAAGAAGAAGAAGTGGTTAGATAAGAAGGGAAAATAGATGCAACACCATCTATCACACCTAAGGGCAAATGAACTATGGGGGAAGAAGATGATACCAAGATCAACAGTTTTTTCAATATCTTGAATGACTTGGCCAAGGGTTAAAAGGCCATGATGGACCCCATGGGGCAGTTTGCTAAGAATTCGTTGGAGGGCACAATGAAGCAGAACCAGAATGGTGATGGGGGTTCAAACAATGGAGAAGGCATCCACTCACACACAACCATGCAGAGCCACCCCCACTTCTACAACAAATCCCCCAGACCCACTATGCCTCAATTTTTGGGGAATGAGGCCGCAGGTCCATTGATGTAGGTTGAGTAGGATGAGCCCTACAGGGCATATTTAGAGGAGTACATGAGACTAGGAGATTATTTCCACTGAGCCACGTCCTTCGCGGAGTTTTGCAATATGAAGAGGAGAAATCGACCGAGAGGGCCCATGAGGGCCATGACACACAATTTTGAGTTGCAACGTACCATTGGGAAAGTCACTATTCCCAACTTTGATGGGGGCTCTAAATGCTCCGTTAGATCATGGGTGCAGAAGCTCGACACTTACTTTCAGCTACACCAGATGACAGATGCATATGCCATTAAATTGGCCACCTTGCACCTGGATGGCGAGGCCCATGAGTTGTGGTACCATGGATTAGTCACTTTGGGACATGCCAGGGTTACCTCCTACCTGGAATTCACATAGAGACTCATCGAGAGATTTGACAGGAAGGACCCTGAGCTTCAATTCAGAGAGATGGCTCAACTCAAACAGACAGGTAGCCCAGAGGCCTATATATCTGAGTTTCAGAGGGTCACTGTGATGGTGTCATACATTTTAGAGGGCCGTTTGGTGATGTTGTTTGTTGAGGGTATAATGGAGCCTCTATGGGGATGGGTCAAGGCCTACAAGCCTACCTCTTTATAGGATGCAGTCAACAAGGCTCGGGACATGCAAGATGCAATACCTAAAATATGGTTTCCACCCAAACCCACTTTTATCCCAAATACTAAGGAAATTAGACCACCTCAGAGAGATTGGGCTGACAAGCCCAAACTGGATGAAGAGACCAGGAGAGAATTGAGGAAAAATAAATTGTGTTTCAGCTGTCAGGAGCCATGGTCACTGAGGAACAGATGTGCCCGGAAGGACAGAATGGGCAAGGCCCATTACATTGAGGTATACTTTGATAGTGACAGTGATGACGATGAGGAGGTGGAGTAGGAAAAATACTAGGGACATCTAGCATAAGGAGACGAGTCTTCACAGGCTGGGGCTAAGGACCCAATCATGGCCTCGATGTCAGGATTTTCAAGGTATCATACCTTCAGGGTCAGAGGTGTCCTACATGGGCACAAGGTGACAATATTGATCGATGGGGGAGCATCCCATAACTTCATTGACGGTAACATGGTCGAGAGGAGAGGAATTCCGACAAAGGAATTTGATGGGTTCATAGTTGTCATACCAGGAGGCCACCAGATGAGTTGCACCAAGTGGATTCCCAAGCTCACAATAACCATGGGAAACTACTCAATGATGAGTGATTTCTTTGTGGTGGACATACCAGACACCAATGTAGTGTTGGGCGTTCAATGGATTTACTCTATTGGGAGATACGCTACGGATCAAAGGACCATGAAGTTGGAGTTCACATGCATGGATGGAAAGAAAGTGGTCCTACGAGCCATGCACCAACACTCACCAAAGATTGTGTCATCACAAAACATGGAGGCAATTATGAGGCATGGTGATATAGAGTAGGCTGTAGAGTGTTTTATTTCTAACAGAGAGCCACCTGACCTTCTGCAACAACTTCCAGAGGACTTACATGTACTACTTCACAAATATCATAAAGTATTTAGTGACATTCCTCCTATAATTCCACCTGATAGAGGTTTTGAGAATATCATAGAGCTAGAAGAGGGTGTCCACGTAGTTATCACAAACCCCTATCGACACCCTAAAGTTTACAAGGACGAGATTGAAAAAACCATTAAAGAATTGTTGAAAATGGGTCACATCTGCCCTAGTTCCAACCCATTTGCCTCTTCTGTGGTCTTAGTCAAGAAGAAGGATGGTACTCTGTGGATGTGTATTGACTACAAGGCCCTAAAAAAGAAGACAATCAATAATTGATACCCCATACCCATGATTGATGAATTAATGGATGAGCTCAGGGGAGCCAAATTTCTCTCGAAGATTGATCTTCGATCAACGTATCATCAGATCAAGTTACGAGAGCGAGACATACCTAAAACAACCTTTAGATGCCACTATGGGCATAATGAGTTTCTAGTCATGCCACTCGGGCTAACTAACATCCCTGTCACTTTCCATTCATGCATGAATCATGTGTTCAATAAGGAGTTGAAGAAGTTCTTATTGGTCTTCTTTGACGACATTCTCATATACAAAAAAGCATGGGAAGACCATCTGCGACACCTGGATGAAGTACTTGGTATTATAGAGAGTCAACATTTGTATGCGAAGGAATCCAAGTGCGAATTTGGTATGATAGAGATGCTCTACTTGGGGCACGTGATTGGGAAGAGTGGGGTACATGTGCACCAAGAAACGATACGGGCGATCATTGAGTGGCTAACTCTTAGGAATGTGACAGAACTGAAGAGATTCCTTGGTCTTTGCACTTATTATAGGAAATTTGTTAAGGGATTCTCACAGTTGACAACACCACTGACCAATGTCACCAAAAAGGGGGATTTCGTTTGGATAGAGGAGGCCCATGAGACATTCAAGAAAATGAAGTAGGTGATGACTTCATGCCTTGTTTTAGCACTCCCCGATTTCACTCAGCCCTTTGTCTTGGAGTGTGATGCTTCGAGAATTGGGACAGGATCTGTATTGATGCAAAAAGGTCACCCCATAGCATTTGAAAGATGCAAACTCCAAGAGTATGAGCGCCATTACTCCATATATGACAAAGAGATGTTGGCCATAATGCATGCTTTGACCAAATTCCAACAGTACCTCATGGGGAACATGTTCAATGTAAAGACCGATCATAATAGCTTGAGGTTTCTCATGGAGCAAAAGGAGGTGAGAGAGCGGCAACAAAAATGGATCAGTAAAATCCAAGCCTACGATTTTGAGATTGAGCATGTGAAAGAAAAAATAATGTGGTTGTTGACTCCCTATCTAGGATACCCATTCTCTCTCTCATGGAGATTTCAGTGGAATGGAAGGCACTTCTATTGGTAGGATACTCCAAAAATAGGTTTGCTTATGAGATACTTGATGGTCACGTCTCTGATGACAGGTACAGGGTTATTGGCGACATCATATATTATAAGGACCAGATCTATTTAGTACCAAAATCTTAGTTGAAGGACAAAATTCTGCATGCAGTGCATACTTCTCCTTTGGCAGGTCATCCAGGATACTTGAAGACTTATAGACAAATTCAGAAGAGGTTCTCTTGGAAGGGTCTCAAGATTGATGTATTGAAGTTTGCACGAGAATGCCACATCTGTCAGCAAAACAAGGTGGGACATACCCACCGAGTAGGATTGCTCCAACCGCTTCTCATTCCAGAACAAAAATGGGAAAGCATCTCGATGGATTTTAGCACAAGGTTGCCTTTGGATTAGGGGAAAGATTGTATCTACGTGGTGGTTGACATGCTTACTAAATTCTCCCATTTCTTCTCCATATCGTCCAAATACTCTGCAGCGCAAGTAGCATAATTGTTCTTCAGAGAGGTATTTCGGCTGCATGGACTTCCCAAGACAATTGTTAGTGATTGAGACATCAGATTCATGGGGGGATTCTGGCAAGAGCTGTTCAGACTTGTAGGGATAGAATTAACACCTAGTACCAGTTATCACCCTCATACTGATGGGAAAACCGAATTTGTGAACAAGTGGCTCGAGGGGTATTTGAGAAATTATGTATCGGGGCAACAAAAGACGTGGATCAAATGGCTGCACTTGGGTGAGCATTGCTATAACACCACTTATCACATGTCGATCAAGATGACACATTTCAAAGCTTTGTGTGGTTATGACGCCACCACCTTTGTGGATCGAGCATTTGGGGACAACCGGGCACCCAAAGCCAAAGATTGGATTCAGGAGAGTCGAGACATCTCAGGAACTCTCAAAGATAATCTGCAAATGACACATAATCAATAGAATATGTATGCCGACAAGCATAGAGTGGAGCGCAATTTCGAGGTGGGAGACTTGGTATACCTATGCTTGCAACCATACAAGAAATCATCCTTGAAAATGAAAGGGGCAAAGAAATTGAATCCACAATTCTATGGTCCCTACAGGATTTCAAGGCGAGTCGGGGAGGTAGCTTATGAGTTAGAGCTTCCGGAGGGGTGTAAGATACACAATGTCTTTCATGTTCCCTGCCTCAAGAAGGCAGTGGGACAATATGTTGTCATTTCTATAGAGCTGCCATCATTGGATGATGAGGGATAGTTGATTCTAATTCCGAAGGAGGTGTTGGAGACCAGAGAGCGAAAATTAAGGAACATGAGCATTAAAGAGTACCTGATCAAATGGAAAAATATACCTATCGAGGACACTACTTGGGAAGGGGAGAATATATTGCAACATCCTGGATTACAGTTGCTTGAGGAAAAACAATCTCAGGCGGGGAGGACTGTAATGTCCCCGTTGGCCTAGGAGGCATAATGAATGGTTCCGTTAGCCTAAATTGGTTCCCGTAGTCTAAGTTGGAAAAATTACCTAGGGAACTCAAATTTTGCCTAGGAAATGACTTTATGAAGTGAAAAAGGGAAAAAGGGGGACATGAGTCTTAGGCAAAACAAAGTCACTTAAAAATTATAAAGTGTGCAAGCATAAAGTGACTTTAAAAGAAAATTAAAAAATAAAGTGAGCCGCAAATAACTCCATGAAGAAATAAAAGAGGGTAAAAGAGAAGGCACCCCTCATTCTTGCATTCACTCATTCATAAAATAGATTTTGAGAGCTCTTGATGAAAGAGTCTAAGGTTTTTGGAAACCCTTCATTTGATTTCTGGTTTGAGTGTTGCAACGATACACCCTAGCTAGTTTTGGAAGAGATCACTACATATTTCTTCAACGTGCTTCAATGTGGATAGATATATCTTCTTGGCAGTGAAGTTTCTTTTCCTTTGGCTGAATCTTTTATATTGGAAGTTGGGTTTTTTTTTGTAGCAGTGAATATGGTGATGTTTTGGGTCAAATCCCTTTAAAAAGTCGAGATGGGAGGAAAGGAGGACGAGTTGACATCATAGACCGCATTTCCTAAGTGTAAAGGCTGAGGATCTCTTGTGGGGGTCGAGTTTACACTCCTTAGGCGCATTCCTTGACTGCTGGGCGCATTACCTGAGTATATAAGCAACATATTTCCTTGTGGGGTAAGCGTATTGCTGCTGGGAAAACGAGTCTGCTGTGAGAGGGACATAAATCCTTCATTGGGGTCGGATTTATGCTAGCAGAAGTGCCTCAACTGGAGTATATTGCTGCTACCTTGTGAGCCAAGACACTAATAACTAGAACTCGTTCTTATCTGCTGTGGGAGGAGGTTATTTGGGGTCGACCTCTTGTTTCTTTGTGACTGATATTGGTGGGAAGACTGAGCTAAGTACTGAGCCAAGCTATTGCTATAATCTGGACGTGTCCACTGTGGGAGAAGTCGACTTTTCTGTGAGGATATTGCTGTTGTTATGACACAGAGCATTGCTGCTGAAAATGTCCTATTTCCCAGTTATATGACTGCTGTGTTTTTCTCACTCATAGACAATGCTCTTCCTTGTATTTTGCAAGCTACCTACATCAACTCAATTACCAGGTTCTTATATGTTCATTGTTATTCCTTGAGTCAATTTTCTGTGTTTGCTGATATAGAGAGGTGGTTTTTTTAAAGATTACTTGATGTCCCCAATTCGTAATGGTGATAATTTCCAACAGTAAATTAAGTTTGTGAAAATATTGTGTAATTTTCATATGCAAGCCATTTACCAATTTACATAAACTATAAATCAAGTAAAACACACAAGAAAATTTTTAGTGGGGATATATTACAGTAGTGGAAATGAGTGAGATATCAAAGTAGAGCATAGGAAGAAGGTGACTCTATAATGCTCCATCATAAGCCACAATGCCCAGTTGCTCCTTAGAGAGTCAATCTTCTTTGTATTTTGCACTGTAAATTTGAGAAAAAAAGAGCAAAGCACAAACATTGTTTCTTATTGGAGTTTTTTCCTCATGGATTTCCCTAGTGTATATCTTGTATTAATGGATTTATATTTTTATCACTGTGTCTTTTCTTTTAATTTCTTATTCATTTTCCATAAAGAAAACAACCTTCTTCTAATATTAAAGCTTAAATATAAATAATCACACCATAATAGACATAATCTCATTGTATTTGTTGTAGCATATTTATATTTGTTATGGAAAGTGGTTTTGTGGAATATGCACAATAATTCACAAATCACAAATACTTGATGTGCTTCGTCTCTAAGTTGGGTGATTACGATGAACATGTTTCTACAAGGCTTTTTTGCAGATTGGCTCTTGTAAGGGTGAAAATCCCACTTCCCTTCCCTGGTCGGAAAACCCTTCCCTGACCTCGTTAAGTTTTTGGAGGTGGGACACAGTCCATGCATTGTCCACCCATAGGTTTCCTATGATATCCTTTTTTGTTACGTTTGATGGTCTCTTCACTAGGAGCCATGGAATCCACTAGAGACTTAGATTTTCATAGGCCAAAGTCAGTTGAACCATGCAACATAAATGGTATTGAGCAAAGAAGAACTCATGAATTGTTAAAAAATAGAGACAATGACTTGTATCAAAGGCTCATAAACAACTCCACCAACAAAGAACATAGATTTTTGTAGGAAGGGACACTCAAAACCTCCAACAAAGAACATAGATTTTTGTAGGAAGGGACACTCAAAACCTTTGAGAAAATTACAATATTAATATAGATGCACAAATTAGGCTAGCCACACCATCAACAAGACAAATAAAGAAATGGGATGATGATAAATGTTGTTAATCCTCATGACCACATCTACACGCCATGGGGGACACATTTGATGTGGTCGAAAATTGATATCAATGCTCATACTCGGTGATGGAAGTATAGTAGGGCCAACATGGAACATTAGAGGGAAAAATTGACATAGCTAACATGAAGGAAATGTAATTTTCCCAATCATTGTATGTAGTTCTCCTATGGTAGAACTCACATACTAGTAAAAGGAACTGAATGAACAAAAGGTGGAGTATTTTTAGAGTTGAGATCACTTTCAAACACGATTACGAGGAGGAAAACCTTAGGATTTTCGTTTCTACTCATGAAATTGCAAGCATGAAGTTTCTTAGCGTGGTTCCTTAGAAAGATGATGAACCTTGTCATTTTATCATAACTGGTCTAGTCTCCAAGTTGGAAAATCTAATGGAACCAAACATCAATGACATAAATCTAGGAGACTGGTGTCCAAAATGTAATCTAAACTTGAGTAACCATTGAGATTTGGGATGATCTTGTTGTTGTTTAATAGAGTATTAGTTGGATGATAACGATGATGATGTTGTTGTTTGGTGGGCAAAGCAAAGACGCCACGTTAAGAACAAGCCATGTTGAGCATTCTTGAAAGTTAGAAAATTTGAGGCTCTCATTAGGGTAGAGATATTGTAGATAAGTGTGATTTGATGTCACAACTAAGAAATAAAATTTGAGACTCTTGGTGGGTTTGAAGCTTTTGTTGAGAATTGTGAGGTGTGGTGTGTTATATAAAGAGACATCTTCACATAGAAAATAATTACATTAAGAATAGAATCGACTTAACAAACCACTCAATCATTTTCAAAGTTTCATAATAGAGGAGAATGTGGCAACACAACCCAAATTACTACTTAAAGAAATTGTGGAGATGATGCCATAGGAAATCCCAAATATTCCATTTGGTGTCACATACATAAAATGGGAGCTATATAGAATATTCACATCCAATTTGAAGATGTTGTTACGCCCTTTTAACATCTTCACGACTTCAAAAAAGAAGAATGAGTTATCTCAACTATGAAATGGAGCTTGTTATCCAGTGAAAAAACAAAAAAAATTCCCATGTATGAAGTTGATATTGATCTAAAGAATCCAATTTATGCACAACCCTTGTACTTCATTTAAGATTTCATGTAAATATTCTCTTAAACTGTTAATTTTTAACTCAGAGTTCCACTTGAAATATAACAATGTTATTTATGCACTTAGACTTAACTGAATTTTAAATTCACATTGATTGGATTGTAATACACCAACGCTATTTATTACATATCAGTTTTATTTCTTGTTTCCAACAATTGTGATTGTGTTTCTTACTTGATGACATTATTCCATGTTTTAGGCATTACTTTTTACATGTTGACATTATTTCTTTCTATATTACTAACCTATTAATTTTAACAGACATTATTTCTTTCACTGCTAACTTATTAATATTAAGTGTGAATGTTGTTGGTCATATGCAACATTTTTATTTATGTGTTGTTGGATAGCGATTTTTAAATGTGCTTGCATGCATTTGGAAATATATCAGTGTTATTTCAACACTTTGGATCTAACTTGTTCTTTTATGCTTTCAGGAAATGATGTTCTTATGACCTAGAAGATTACAAAGGCACTATTAAGGATCCATTGAAAAACAATAAGCGAGCATATTGAGACAAGAGAAATAGAGATTAGCATTGTATTGTTAAAACAATTCATGATAGAAAACCCCTGGTACTCATCTTTTGCATCCAATATTAACATGTGGACTAATACGGTTTGTCTTGTCACCATTACACTAATCCTACATATGCACTTCAATAATTGTGTCATTATCTACACTTATCAAAAAGTATAAAATACTGGGTAGTATCTCTCTTTTTGGCCGGTCTCTCTAAAATTGAGATATAGAGTAAGCATTATCAAATACTTGTTGGAAAACAAACTCATGAGATTTTTCTCGTAATGGTACTTGTTGGAAAACAAACTCATGAGATTTTATACATATTGGTGACCCACAGTATCAGATTGACGGGGATGACGTGGATGTGTTCCTACTAATCAAGAGCCATTCAAGCTAGGGATACATATGAGATGACAAGTGGAACATGCTATTAGGCACAAACACAACAATGTCCTTGCAATCGATTTGAATTTTTATCCCAACAAATACAAGGTATTTTTGGTTTCCACTGACTTTATTTATAAGGCCAACATTATTCCTTTCTAATTTGAATTCATGAAAATTCTACGCCCTTGGGACTATCCTTTGTGCACCATTCTTATGTTCGACACACATAAG
>ML794157.1:193595-214188 GCA_009831015.1 Picea engelmannii
TCTCCTTAGAAAATTTGATTTTGAAATCAAACACATTAAGGGAAAATAAAATAGGGTGGCTGACACCCTTAGTAAAGCATGAAAGTGATTCACTTGGCCGACGTAAGCACCTATGAATCAAACATCAAGGAAAGGGTTAAAAGTGCACAAGAAACATATGAGTTTTTCAAAACTGTAAAGGCATATCTAGAGCAAGATCCCATAGGGATGAAGTATGTCATGATAACTTAAAAATGTTGGTTGTATATCCAAAATGGTGAGGAATTGAAGAGGTTCATCATGGATGAACTACACAAAAGACCATGTGTTGGCCATCCCAATTATCCAAAAAATATTACAGCCACTAAGAATTTTTTTTATTGGCCATGAATGAAAAAGGGCATAGTTGACTACTTAGTTAAATGTTTAGAATATCAATAGGTTAAGGTAGAGCACACACACCCAACATGGAAGTTGTATCCCCTACCAATTCCAAAATGGAAATGATAAACCATCTCCATAGATTTTATCACGGGATTGCCTAAATCAACCAAGCAGAATGATTCCATTATGGTAGTTGTGGATAAGCTAATAAAGGTTGGTCACTTTATCCTTGTAAAATCAAATTGCAAGGTAACATATATTGCCAATATTTTAATGAAATAAATATTTAGGTTGCATGGTATACCTAAGGAAATCATATCAGACAGAGATATACATTTTACTTCAAATTTTTGGAAGTCTTTGTTTGCTGGTTTTGGGACGAAATTATTATTTTGTACAACCTACCACCTTCAAACCGATGCACAAATAGAGAGGGTAAACCAAGTATTATAGGACATATTAAGGATGCATGTGATGCATTATCCCAAGAAATGGGAAGAATACCTACCACTGGTAGAATTTTTCTACAACAATGGCTATCAGAAATCCTTGAAAATGAGTCCTTTCGAGGCTCTCTATGGTAGAAGATGCTATATTTCAATCAGTTGGGACAACCTAGTGGACATAATTACACTTGGACCAGATATGTTAAAAGAAATGGAATGGAAAGTAATTCAAATAAAACAAAATCTAAAAATAGCTCAGGATAGGTAGAAGAGTTATGCATACATAAATAAGACTCCTATAGAGTTCAAAGTAGAGGATCATGTGTATCTCTGAATTAGAACCAGAAGAAGTTCCTTGAGAGTGGGAACTTGTGTGAAGATGGCACCTGAGTTTTGTGGACCTTTTGAAATTTTGGATAGATTGGGACCCATTGCATACAGACTAGCACTTTCTCCCATAGTGAAAGCGCACAATGTTTTACATGTTTCGTTATTGAAGAGATATACACATGATTCTAATAATATAATTGAATGCTCAGTGATCCAGGTGGAACCAGAGGGAGAAATCTTTCTAGAACCAAAATGCATACTAGACAGGAAATAAATCCCACTTAGGAATAGAACCATTGCACGAGTCAAGGTGCAGTGGAAACACTTTGGTCCAGATGAAGCTACATGGGAAATGGAGGATGCCATGAAATATGCATACCCATTTTTGTTCATTGTTGTACATAAAGATGACAATGAAAAATAGAACATCAAGGATGGTGTTACTTTAAGGGGGAGGGGATTATAATAACCCCTTCTCCCCCAACTTGTAAATATAATTATATTTTTCTAAAAGACTATGGACAAATTGGTTATGTGTGGATTTTAGGAAATGATGAACCTTTCTAAAGAAGGTAATGTAAATATTTATGTTATTAAATAAAATGGAAATTGTTGAATAACTATTAAAGGTGTTGTCAATACATATTATGATGTATGAGAGCAAATGGTGAGAGGAACCAATAATGATTGAGATGAACCCTTCCAAGCTAGTACTTTGTTGGATTTAAAAAATGTTCAGACATAGAACAATCCTTTGTCCCAGAGAATTTATTTACTGGTCAAGATGGTAGTTGAAAAGTATTCCTCAAAAATCAATGAGAGAATGGGAAGAGTACCCATTTGGAAATTTCTGATCTGACCCACGAATTAGGGGATTTGACCCATGAAATCTTTTTGGAGAAGGAAAGAAAAAGAGGAAAAACTTGGGCAGAAGGAAGAGGAGACACACGAATGGGTCCGGGGACCATATCTAAAGAAGAAAAGCATGTGCACCTCTCTGGTTCTAAAGAAAACCGAGAAAACAAATTGTTTTGGGTATATGAACCGTTGGGCAACATTTTCTAATCAAGATGATAAATGGGGCTATGGAGAAATTGAGTGATTGAGTGAAGAAATCACAATAGTCCCTCTTGCTTGGTGGATAGAAGATTGGATTACCAGGTTCCTATGGGAGAATGAGAGTAACCTTCGTCCCTTGTTATTTTTTGAGAAAAAGAAGAACTCTCTCTCATGCCATCATACTCTGGCTAGGGGTGGCTAGCTGTGAAATACACGAAGATAATTTGTGCCTATGGTTGTGTGGAAAGTGGCACACCCTTCAACACTTGCCAACTATTTCTAATTTTCAAATAAGTGTTTTTTGTGTCTTGTATTGTCATGACAAGTTTATTTCATGCTATTGATTTCGTGTGGTAGATAATTGCATAATTTATTATCTTATTCAAATGATGAAATTGTCACTTTGATTGTCTAGCTGGCTGGGAAATCTGAAATAAAGTTTGGAAGACACATTCTATTGTTGGTTTTTTGCCTGTGTCTATTTGGAATTGGGAATTGTTAATAATGGGTTATCACCCAAATTAGGAACATAGTGCTGGTTGATCACCTGTAGTGATATATATGAAAAAATCCCCAAGTATTAGTAAACCCAAGCCACTAAAACCCTCATATAGAAGTTTAGTAATTAGGAAAATGAAATTTTTGTTAGAAACTTGAAGGCTGGGAAGATAGCTTTGGTCTCTCTATTGGTTTGGAAAATCTACTATACTCAGAACTTGAAGGAAGTTCAAACCCCTATTTGATATTAAGAAAATAGACCCAATGTTAAAGAGAGGAAAAGTATTTTAAAAATTAATAATAAGAAAAGAATGAGAAATGCAAATTTAAGTTGTAAATTAGAAATAAATGAAATTTATAATTTAATACATCATGATTAATTAAGCTTCAATAGAATTTGGTAAGAGAGGAAATTTTACCATGAATTACACAGTAAATGTGATGTCCAAAGGGGAAAGATTTGGTAATAGTAACTAATCCCTGAAAATAGCAAAGAGATGCATGTAATTAGGAGATTAGTAAATTCTGGTAAGAACATAGTTTTACCATGGAGGATTTTATTTCCAAGAAATGTAATATTCTAGAGAATAATGTAAACAAATAATTTACATATATTTATAAATGTAAATGTGTAATTCCATGTTTTCTGGACAAAGTTGAATGAGTGGTAAAGTATGGTAACTACTGGTAAATTCTCAAATTTACCGTTTAAATGTTCCAATACTTGAATAATAAGGATGGAAACTATGATAATACAACTAGAAAATTCGGCCTAGTGCGTGAGTAATGGGTAAAACTTGAAGTTTTTCCCTTCTGTGCAAAAGTTTAAATTGTGCTAAGATTTTCCAAGTTTTAGATTTCACGCTTTGCACAGGTTGTTGGGCGCTCCAGAAGGAGGTATTATTAAGGTATTTTTAATTACCAACGAATTAAATGCCTTGAGTTATGCATGTCCTCTTATTTTCCTCAATGTAAATAATTATAAATATTATTATAAAAAATCTTGCCCATCAGAGTAAATGAAAGGGAGTGTTTGAATGAAGAGTGAAGCCGTTGGAGCAATGGCGTGAGTGTTGTAAGAATTAAAAAAATTAAATATTAAATCAAACCCTTTTTGGAGTTGACCATTGGAGTAAATGGAAAGGAGTGTTTGAATGAAGAGAAAATCTCTCAAAGCGATGGCAAGAGTGTTAAAAGGTCCCACCTATATTTTATAATATTAAATTAAACTTTGCTCATTTGTAATTGGTTGTCGGAAAAATGAGAGGAGCACACACGATTAGACTATGAAGAGTTCATAGCATGATATCTTGAATATTATAAGGTTATAAAATATACAATATTGCACATGGAGGTTTGAATTACCTAAAATAATATATAATATTAAATATATTTTAATTCCTTTTCTTTTCCAATATATATATATATATATATATATATTACATGAAGACTTCGGTGAGAAGTCATAAGCCAGGGTCTGTGATTTATATGCTAATCAAGGTTATTAAACCTAAGTATATTACAATTTAATTAATTATATTAGAACATAATATAATCATGTTATAATATAATTGATTAAATTTTAAGATAATCATTACAAGAGTGGCATTTAAATTAATATCAAAACCCTTTTCGGGATGTAGAATTCCCAAGGGAAAGAGAGAGAAAGTAAATCCTCATTAATTACCAGGCCAAAATTATTAGGTTAAGTAAAAATATAATTATGGGGGGTGATTAATTAATGGAGAACTAACTATCCCTAACGATAATTAAATAAATAAATACCGAGGAGTGGTATTTACGAAAATATTGATTAAGTAACTTAATCAGTTTATAGGAAATGGACAAATGTCAATCTCTGGTCGAGCAAGCCTTTGTACCCTATGGTGACATGGCACGTCATGATGGGTCCATGTGTCGAGTGGATATTGAGCCACATCTCATGTTAGGAGACAAGTACATAGTGGCAGCAGTGACCAAGGTGGGAAGCGAGATTCAATCTTAGTTGTAGATCTTCGAAGGTCCCACATAAGCTAAGTGTACATGGAGCATGAGAAGGGTCGTTAACCATCATGCGAGTTGGAGACTTCGAAGAAATTGAAGTCGTTTATGTTCCAACCCAGAGGGTTGTTGGATCTATAGGTTAGATCCATCAGAGTGTATTCAGAGAGATTCTATCAGAGTGTTTTAGGTGTGGGAAATCTGCTAACCTCGATGGGAGGACTCTGATGAAGAAGCAAATATTTGAACTAGTGGACGGGGAGTCAAATGGGACAAGTGGAGAATGCCACATCAATGCCATGTCAGATGGAACTAGTGACAGGGAACCACATGGTTTCCACGTGACACTAAAGATGAACTCCATAAATGGAAGTCCACAAACTTTAACCGTCGGTGCCATGTCGGATGAAGAAGAAAATCCCTGAAATAGCGAACGAGGGAGTCAAATGGGACATGTGGTGAATGCCACATTAGTGCCATGTCAGATGACACTAGTGATGGGGAACCATGTGGTTTCCATGTGGCACTAAAGATGAACTCAATAAATGGAAGTCCATAAACTTTGGGAGACTGTAACATCTGATCCAGGGCTCAGTTCTGAGCATGGTTACAGTCATTGGAAAGTTCTTAACGAGAAAAATACGATGTTAGCCTCTAGAAAAGGATTTGAGATGATTTAGGAAAAGATAAAATTTATACCCCATCCTGTAAAAAGGTACTTAGGGGTTGGGTGTATTACATTCAAACCCAAGATGTCATCTGCCAATCAATCAATCAATGAAGGATGTACCATTAGCCACTGCACAATCACTCTTGCCCTTTGTAGACCCCCCTTTACATACCCCATTTTCAATAGTGACACAACTTCTTGAGTTATGTTGGAAATAATGTACCCCGTATCCTTAACTCAATTGCAACCAACAATTGACCGAATTTTAGTGGGAGCAGCAACAACAACAAACACAAGAGCACCACCATATATATTGAAGCAATAGTGATTATAGTTGAACCTACCTATTCATATGATATCCAACTGAAGAACAAACATGGAGATGGATAAGCGTCCCTCTAGACATCTCACTACTACCTTCCATGAATTGGTCACATCTAGAAAAGGGAGAACTTGCATCCACAAAGTCTCATCTCACTGTCTTTCAATTATGACAAAACCCAATGTAGATGTAGAAGAATCAATAGTGAAAAAGGTACATTATATATAACTTTATGTTACAATTTCAGTTTATATAGTCTGGGATTCATTCTTGATGGAATGCATACATAAATTGGAAAGCTTGAAATCATTAAAGAAGATGTCATCCAGGTCTACAAATATTTGGAAAACAATAGTTTGGGTCAAATTTTATTTGGTACAACTTCCCATTCTGCCAAATCTAGTGACCCATTTCCCTTTGATTTGAGCTCTCTTGTTCGTTAGGAGGAAATGACACTGACAACGAATAATGGAGAGTAATAAATGTAGAGAAGAACAAGGATACTCAATCGTAAAGACCTGAAAATTTAGCATTATCGTACAAAATATAGATAGATCTGACATATATTGCAAAGTGATTTTCATTGTTTATAGTCTTTTCCTATGAAACAATGCAACAAATCAAATTGATTCCTATAATATATAATTGCAACAAATTAAATCAAATTGATTACCATAATATATAATTACAACAAATCAAATTGAAGGCATTCGAGGAATAAATCCCTACCCCAAATTCCTTTCTTTCATTCACCATGGACCTCTACCCTACTAATGGGTTCCATTCTAATCCTTAGTCATTCATTTCATAAGGTACTTTGGATCAGAGGTCGTTCTTGTATCTCATATTGAATCCCATCCCCATATATCATCCAAAGAGTTGGATTCTGAAGAGAGGAGAGAGATAGGGCCCACCCTGTGAGCTCTCTGATATCCCACATCATCTATGCAAGGAAAGAAGTTGAGCCAAGTATGGGCAGGAATGCCAACAAGATGAATATGTCCAGGAATAGCAAGGTAAAATGCAAGCATGAATGTGCCACTTCACAATACACATACATAGCCAACCATCACACTACTCCAATGCTCTCTGCAAGTGTCACCACCATGTGTAAGTGTGAACACTTGGAACAATTGGGAGGTATTGAATTCACCAATGATTATATTACCATTTTCAAGTTAATTTAGGGATCAAGTCACTTTTATAAGGTTTTTTTATATTTTTTTAATACTCCACGTATTCCATTGTAAGATTTTGAATTTCCTACATCTCAAACTTTAACATTTGATGCAATTCACCATTCAACCATCATACACCATTTTGTTTTTAAAATGATATCGAAATTGTATTAAAGTGAGACTTGGAACTTCACAATCACATCCCCAATATGTAACATATATATTACAATGCTTGAAATTGTTTTAAAGATGAATTTTTTGTTATTTAGCTCACGAGGTTATATAATTTACTATATGTGTCTCTTGTTGGCCCTTAATGCATTAAATGTTAATTGATATTTGAAAATTTTTAATTTAAATATTAAATAATATTTGTGTTTTGTTTTAAACTTTTGTTATTAATCCTATTAAACGTGGTTGTTTAAATATTGTTTAAGCCAAATACCCTCCTCGGTCTCCTAGTTTGAAGTTAAAAATGTTTTCTTATGCATAATTCTCTCTCTCTCTCTCTCTCTCTCTCTCTCTCTCTATTAAATGTTAAATAAAGCATTTAAATGATTGCTTCAAATATTATCATGGGGGATTCACCCTATTGACCAATATATTATCATGTTCATTCATAAAGGGGATTTTTTAATTGTGAAAAATTGTAACATCTCGCTCTTGCGTGCACTGAGCGAACTTATTCTTTGAGGACACTTGTGTGCAAGTGATCCGGGTTATTATACTATTGGTTGTTTTGATTATGATTATGAGATATTGTGAATTTGATGATATGCTATTTTGTTGTATTTACATAGATAGGTGCTATTGATTGGATTCCCCTGAGTGTGCATAACTCTGGACATTGAGGATGTAGAGGCATCGATGAAACCCCTTGGACTCCGGATCGATTCAGGGAGTGGACTATTAGGGTTTGAATGTTGTTGATGTGACATATGTACATATGATTAAATGTTATGATGATTGATTATTATTGCTGACATGATTCGTTGATGGATGCGGGCTGACGATAGCTTGCCGACTAGACTCACATTTGGAGTAGAGGGGCCACACACGACAACCAGAGACATTGAGGGAGAGGTGTGGCAATAGTCCTTCCATATCCTACTAGCACTCCCACCGTGGCTCGAACTGTAGGTTAACGATTACCTAGCTTGAGAAGACCCACGATGCCATGAGGGCAAACTATGACAATCGCTCATGATGATTCTAAGGGGCGCACAATAAGGAAGGGTCCTTATTCCTTAGAGGCCCTTAGTTTCCCACAAGATCACCCGATGGAGTATTGACTCCAGGGGTTTGAAGTCTACCAAATTCAATAAAGAAGCGAGTGGCACCCTTGGAGCACATAGTGCGTCTTGAAGGGCACGTCGCACAAAGAAAACAGAAAGAGGCGAGTGACACCCTTGGAGCATGTAGTGCGTCTTCAAGGGTACATCACACAAATAAAATAGAAAGAGGTGAGTGGCACCCTTGGAGCACGTAGTGCGTCCTGAAGGGCACGTCGCGATTTTACTATGATAAGTTAATAAACCTAGTGCCTAGAAAACTATGTCTCCTTAGGACCTGGTCAACCTTAAAATAGATGATGGTATGAGTGAAGTTTAACAACTAAAAGTTCCCTTAAAAAAATTGTCACCCATCCTAGTGAAATTAAAACCTAGGTCTAAGTAGAACATGTGGATAAAAAAAAACTAAATAAAAATGTAACAAGAAGGGGGGTAAGAAATTCAAACTTAATTATTAAAGTAAAAAAAAAATTACAATGGAGGATTAAATTTATTAAAAGGGTAAATGGTTTTTTTTTCTACACTTGCTAAATTGATTTCTAGTTAAAAAGGAAAAAGGGGGAAACTTGAAAGAAAAGGAAACTTAAAGAAAAAGGGAAACTTGAGGAAAAGGGGAAACTTAAAGAAAAATCTGAATGTCTAACTTAGTAAGGAATCTAGCCTTTGGAACTTTCTATTTATGAACTTAAATAGGAATTAAGTAAGGTGTAAGCCATTTAAGAATTGTAAGGGAATATTGGGACAACGAGGAGCATTTTTAGGAACACTTTTAGGTAGGTGAGGGAAATAGACAAATTTAATTAATTAATAAAATTGATTTTCTGGTGCAAGTAGGGGATCGGGCGACATGTGTACGGAGGAGGTTTTTCAGAATTAACTAAATGAAAAAGGAATCTAATGAGGGTTTTGGGAAACTAATTACTAAGAAAACTCTATAAAAAGGATGGCGAAGGAGGAGTGTGGATCACATCTAGTTTGCGTAACGTTACGCTGCTGAAATTTCATCTTGAATGAACTTTCTCTTGTGGGATTTGGGATACCCAGCTTCGATAACAAGTGGTAGCTTGACCTTGCGAGGTGAGCTGGGTGCTAGCATTATCTGGTATTGTGTGTGTGGCCCCTTTGCGGCTCAGGGGGCTCAGGGGGAAGAAGCATACCCCTAGCATTGGCTGGGAGGTACTAGTGAGGTCTCATCGGTCAGCAAGCAGAATCTGGATGGAGTGAACACACGTAAGGACATCTTCGCCTCATCGTCGTCGGTAAAGGTACGCATGTTAAAGTTGTTATTGCAATAAAATTTAAATTGCACTTGTTTATTTTACTGTATTCGGATGGAGATTTCATTTACATGAGATTTCCTCGCATATTTAATTCTACGGTAATTGTAATTCCCTTGTCGCTTGATTCATCCTGTAAGGAACCTTTCTATCCACAATATCTTTTATTTATGAATCACTTCCTAATTGCGTGTGGCCAGAATGAGCCCTAGACTCAAAACCTTGCCTGCGATTTTGTATCTCCTGCCTGCGTTTTCTTTATTCCTTGATTGTGTTTTTATTCTATTATTTTTTCCCCCACGGAGAAGGTATGGATGTAGATTTGCGTTTTGTCTTATGTTCCCTTATCCTTTAAGTTATTAGTCAGTGCCTGAGCAGTCGACCAGGAGCCGAATCAACTGTCTTTCACTCCGGTGTTAAAGATTTATATTCGAATGCCCTGCTTTCCTGTGCATGGATAATAAGTGAAGGATAATTTATTAGCCCAACAAATTCCTTATTTTGTACAACGAAAATACTCCTTATTTCTCCACGATTGATGTTGATTTATAATGGGTCATTCCTTTTCTGAATATACAACATTTCATTGGTAATTGTTATATGATGTTTTATAGAATGCGTATTCATATTTCCTTCCTAAAATACAACGAATCAATGGCATTTGTATGAATATTTTTGTGTAATAAATTTTACAACTGTGAATTATGGAACTTCTGTACATCTTAATATTATTTAAAAGAAAATAAATTACTTCTACATTATGAAATTTCTATGAGCCTTATTGATCAATGATGTTTTACTCTTCGTGTAATTATTAGCAGAAACAAGGTTATTTGGTTGTTCATGTTAGATCAAGGGTTGAATTCCATGCAGTCCTTGCGCCCCTACTTTCTCTATGTACGACCTTTTTGAGACGGGTTCCCTCCTCTCATTCCCACTCTTTTGCTTTATTTATGTTCGAGAGCACTATAGGGGGGGAATTGCACAGATTATGTACTAAATTTTAACCAATCCATAAGAGCTATCTATCCCTGCAGAGAGAGACTTTCCCAACAGAGATATCCGCCCATCAAGGAGAATGTATGGATACACCCAAAAAATGCGGTCTTTTCCTCTATAAGTGATGGGATATTATCCTTGCGACCAGAGAGATATAATCTCCTGCCCATATTTAGTCTTCATCTATGTTAAGGTTACTTGTTATTTATGCATTGGAGCTAACAAGTAACTTGGATATTTCCTGGCCTATGTGTTGTTCTGCAGCTACAACCGCCCAAATCGTAGCCAAAACTCCAACTTCTCTTTCAAATAACTGCAACCTAACGTCTCACATACCTCATAGTCTTGGAGTTTGTAAATTTTAATTGCATACCTGTGAAATTTTTTATTGGCAGTGGTGGTTCTATTGATTGGTGAAATTCCTTTCTCGGACAGGGCACCCACAATTTATGTCCTTGATTATTGCAACACGATTTTCAAACTACACAAAAATTTGTACCACCTCGAGATTTTAACCATCACACATGAATGCAATTATTTAGTGATTGAGAGTTTTGTTACCCTGAGATTTGGTCCATTTATGCAGGGATTCTGAATATCACAAGGGATTTAAGTAATTAATGGTTAGAATTGGCAGCGATTGGTTTGACACATAAATGCAGGAATGAAGTGAATAATGCGTATATTTATATCCTTTTTGATAGCAATGTTGACCTTGGTAAATCTATGCTTGTGAGATTATTTTTCCAGTGGCAGGATCCATTTTCATTCTGCAATTGAGTAATTAGTTTCCTTGACGAAATTTATGTAACAAATTTAAATGTTGTAATGATGGAGGCAACGATGACAACTGTGATTAACACCACTATCGTGCCCATTTTTTGTGTGTTAAAAGTCTTATAATATTTTTAAAGAGTAACAATTGGGTTGTTTAATGGTTAGCATCAACCTTACTAGTTCCAATTCTATTATTTATAACTGTTGGTTGGTTATAATTATGATTGTTGCAAGTATTCCATACACAACGTTTGAGCTTAAGTGAACCTTATAATTCTAGGGAGGTTGTTACCGCATTTAGTAAAACAGATCGTGAGCTTATTACACTGTGTCTGAGTATTACGCTGCAAACTAAAACAATGTTTACCACCATGGAAAGTAAAAATTTAGAAGAGCTCTTCCTTTCAACTCTAGCTATGGCATGACAATCTGTTTAACATTTTAATAAACAATGATCGATCTTTCAGTTTTATTTAACTTGCATTTGACGATTGTACAATACTTACATTTCCTTGATGTATATCGGTGTTTCACACGAACTATTAAAGATAAAACTCATGTACAATAAGGTAATAAGTCATCAATGCAAGGAATTTCATGTCATCGAAAGTTAATCGTGTGTGATGTAAATGGGATTAATGGAGAATAAATTCTATGTTTGCAGAAGTTGGAAGGAGACATAACAAAATGTAATTTTATTAGTCAATTCCTATTTAAATTGCCAAGATGAATATTGTAGTTGTTAGTCTCTAACTTTGTTCTTGATTTAGTGAGTATCCCTAATCCTAAATCCTCCCTTCTTATACTTTGTTCCTTGATTTTTAGACCTTTTACCCTTGGTTTGATTTCCTATGTTTTATATTTTTTGCACTTTGAAATAATTTTCTTCAGTTTTTGAAGGTTTAGGACGTGAATTAATGATATTTGTCACATCACTTGTCTATTTGAATTTTGAAATTTCAAATTATTGCCAAGTCATGAATGGCGCTATAGGAATAATTCTATTCCTACAGCGCTAAGGTAATTATGTTTTGACATGCGCCAACCAACCCATATCTTATCATGATTGCGCAAATCATCGATAAAGGACCTGCATGTGCTCCACGATCTTTGCTCGAGTTGATGATGCAGTTTAAACCATTGTATGAATGAGATCGAGCTCTACCTGTAAGGACCTGCATCAAATCAAACCTTTCCCGATATTATCAAACGATACCATCATCTGTTATTCTGATATATTGGATGTTGTGTGCAGATATTGAATTTAGAGGAATTGTTATGTAATACCAGTCACAGGTTTTAAAGTTTCTGGTTTCAAATCACACAGAGTTTTTTAGAACTGTATCAATCACATGGCACCAAAGAAGAGTGGATAGATCATTAGGTTGGAACCTGAGGGCACAAAACTACTTGAAGCTTACCCACAGATGGCGCAGAGATTTAAATATGCAGGTTGGTTTGAGTTTTTCACCACTTTCCAGGGACACGATGAACATGTCTCCATGATATTTGCATAGAACTTCTATGGTTTCGAAGTTGTGATTGGAAAGTTGTTGATGATGGTAATTAAACACTCAATTGAAAAATCTTGCAGATTACCCCTTGGTGGAGAAAGGTGGTGGAAAGAAGAGAATGTGGTAATGGAGTTCGTGAACCAGTTCCCGATACCAGAAAAACAAAACTCGAATTGGAAAAAAGGGAAACCACATAGCTGGATTAGAAAGGAGTGGCATACTGCCTTGATTATAATTCAAAGGTATATTACATGCGAGGGTATATTCTCACTAGTATACATTTATCATATCATATTATTAATGCACATCAATAGAGATTACCCCCTAAATATACCCTATTTTCTACTAAAAATTCTATCTAAGATGTCCAAAAGGGTGCAGTCCCATCCTGCCACAGCCAAAGGCAGTCTTTTCCACCAAGTTTTGATATAGACATTGGATATTTATTCTTTTAAGGAAGTACATAGACTCTGGGATTGGTTAATCCAGTCTCTAAATAAGGATCCATAACCAATCAAATGTAAAAAGGCTAAAGGGAAAAGAGAAACTACACAGAAACAAAGTGTCACAGTTGATGAATCCCCAATCAAAGAAGAAACATCTACAACCAGGGTAACAAGAGCCAACAAAAGGAAGATGCAAACTCAAAAAATTGTTGTTGATACCACTGTAGGTAAAGGTCGAGAAGAACCCACCACCAATATAGGTAAGAGATCAAAACCTGATGCAAATATTGACATATTTCCTGATATAGAGATAAAAATGGAAGTGGATGAAGATGAAGATTATAATGTTAACCCAATTCAATTCACAGTCAAACATAAACATAAATCAACTAGTAAGAAAGGTGTCAAGGGAAAAAAATAGGGGAAAAAATCTACACCAATGTCTAAATACCCTAGGAGAAACTCCACTAGGGCTGTCAACAAATTCAGGTTAAACTCTAAAGATATGTTTAGCCCATCCATAAAAAAAGAGAATCTTATAGTCATAGAGGAAAATTCTGAAGACTCTAAAGCAGGTATTAAAGAATAGGAAAAAATACCTCCATTGCACAGGAAAGAAAAAGAAAATGAAAACTTGCGAAAACAACATCAAAAGGAAAACAAGTTGCTCAACATTCTACAGGACCTATAACGAGAGAAACCATTAGATCATCAAGAGCCGAAGCACTGTTCAAAGGCACAGGTGGAATTTCTTAATACAAAGACTATCATCTTGTATATTCAGATCAGATTCCAGATATTCCAGAGGCCACGGAGCAATGGAGCGCCAAACAACATGACAAGATACAGGGTTTCAAGAAAAAGAGCAAGGTCGAATAAAAGGCATTGCTCAAGGAGTTGCAAGAGTCTAACTTCAAACTGTATTGGCACAATATTGTGCTCACAACCAAACTGAAACAGAGGACTACTAAAGCCAACACCATCATCATATCATCATAGCCTTATGAAGGCCTTTTATGCACAGTTTTGGAAGTTTTGATTCTATTTACCCAAGGAGTAAAAGATGATCAACTCGATTTTGACCTAATGAATTTAGATAATGCAAATGTATAACTCCGTCAAAATCAATTCCAAATTTTGTGGGATTTGAAATGTTGTTGTAAAATCATTTTGGATTAAGCTGTTGAGATGATTACTATTTTGGAAATGTAAATGCTCATTTTGAGTTGATCTTCCTAGAAGATAGATACTGACCAGATCCTGTTATTAACAAAACACTAGAAAATAGGATATGTAGTCAACTTTTATATAGTTTAAATAGACAGATGAAAGACTTTATGAAGGTCGAAAAATTGGATATTCAGGGACCTGTTTTGAACTTTTGTAAGACAGATCTATTCTACCTTGATACTTAATGGAAAAGACATATTGATGGCCAGACTTTATCTTTTTTCATGTTCTTTTTCTTTTCTTTCTTGAGATCATTTTTAAATTGCAATGCATTATTTTCTTGGTCTTAATTAATGTAGTGAAGATTTTACTGTTATTGTTATTATCAAGATTTGATTTACAAGCACATGTTCTTGTTTCTAAATTACATTTTGAGATAAGAAATCCATATGGGGTTAACAGATTGAAGACTTCCATATTTCCTCTCTTATTTTTACTTATTTTGTTTGATCTATCTATGTGGATACCCTTTGACAAATCAATGGGATTTTTCTTGGCTTTATTCTGAACTTCAAATTTACCTTGAAACCTTGAACCAGTTTTCAACCGCCCTTTTAAAAAACCAATTCATAAAACCTTTAAAACATTATTGCAATAAACTGATGATGCCCTAGCTTTCCCTCTCACATTCAAGTGAAGCTTTAGGGACTAACATATTTTTGCGTTGTTTCCGAGGATGAAGAAACGAATATATCTTCCCTGGGGAAACAAAAAGATTAGATTCAAATCTTGATGGTAAACAAGGTTTTGGACATTACATGAGACTATGATTTTTCACCTCGTGACTCCTCTGTGGTAATTCTGGCTCCTAAAAGAGAAGGAAAAGGACCTAAAACTCCTCCAACCTCCTCATCATCTACAAAAAAACCAATTACCAGAAAAAATCTTGATCGAGAGCTTGTTGCAACAGTACCAGACACTGAAAAATTATTTAGAAAACCTAAAATTATTCATGGACAGTCCTCTTTCTCAAAGGGAAAATTGCCTTCAAACAACTTTCAAGGACAGTCCTCTGAAATTATCAAACTCCAATCAAATGAAGAAGTAATTCCTGAAAGTGAAATTAAACTTGTCATTGAGCTTGCTACAATTTCCTTTCCTTCAACTATCTCAGAACTAAATCTAAATAAATGGAATTTGTTTGCTAAGCTCATTGAAGAGGAACAGTGTCTGTAGCTGAATCTTTGAGATATTACAACAAAGATATTAAAAGTGAACCAAAATCACTCTCTTCATCATCTCAGTCTTTATCTTCTGAAGAAATTAAACCACATTATTACTCTTTTGAAAACCCTCTTTTTCTAGGACCATCATTCGACTCTAGTCCAGAACTACTATCAGTATAACTAAGTTTCTACACACAGGGGAAAATTTATCTTTCTACATCACCAATCTTTCTTACTCCCAAATCTCAAACACCAAAGATAGAAAATATGGTTGTAAATAGAATGGATGCAATTGCTGCAGCCATATATGCACCATTAAACCTGTCACAAGTTCTGTATGCATTTACACCAAATGACTATATGAAATATTTTCCAAGATTCAATGGAGAAGGAGGAGTTACTACTGAAGAGCATTTGAACTCTTTCTACAGTTTTGCAGACAATTTTAATGTAGAGCATGCAGATGTGTGGAAGAGACTTTTTGTGCAGAGTTTAGATGGTGAAGCAAGAAAATGGTTCAGGAGCCTGCCACCTAATTCAATTGCTGATATTGATGCTTTGGATGACACCTTTTTAAGACACTGCGGAGATAAGAAAGACTACTTACACTGCATTAATAAATTTGGTGCTTTAAAAAGGAAATAAGGTGAATCAATATCTGATTTTACTAAAAGGTTCAATAAAATATATAGTAAAATTCTAGATGAAATTAAGCCTTCAGAAACATTAGCCAAAATAACCTTTGCCAATGATTTTGATCCTGAATTCTCTCTATTATTGAGAGAAAGAAGGTCTGCTACTCTGATCCTGATGAACGAAGCAACTATTGAGGTAGAATCTAACATTCTAGCAACAGACAAATTGAAGTCCAGGGGTGATAGAGACATGAAAAAATAGAAAGAAGAGCTTCCTTCCTCTTCTCATACAACATCTAATTCTAATATAGATGAAATGGTTAAAATGTTGAAGACCTTGACATTTGATATGGCTAGGTTGAAAATGGAACAAAAACAACCCAGTAGACCTACACATGATGGTGGATACATAAATCCTAATCAGTTTAGGAGGCCAGACAATGTACCTCAAATCTTACCAATAGAAAGGAAGAATCAAGAAGATCAAAAAGTTTTTCCTCTATTCCAAACTAATGTAGTAGAAGAAGCTAAGGAAGAAGATGATACTGAAGAATAACACCTGCAGTTGGAGACAATGCATAAAATTTTGTTTGGAAAGTGTATTTTGATGGGGCTTTCTCAAGGGAAGGTTATGGCGCTAGGATTGTTTTCATTTACCCTACCCAATAAGTCATTCTTATTTCATATAAAATTGAATTTGATACAAGCAATAACATCAGTGAGTGTGAATCCTTGTTGTTAGGATTGAAAGCTGCTAAAGATATGGGTATAGATAAGCTTTCTGTTTTTGGAGATTCGAAACTCATTATACACCAGATTAATTTTTTTTATCAAACTAAGCAACAAAGGTTAAAAATATATAGGAATGAAGTGTGGGATTATGTGGATAATTTATTTTTGGCATTCAATATTACTTTTGTACATAGGAATTTGAATCAACATGCTGACTCTTTGGCACTTGCAGCGAGCAACTTTAAGACTCCAATGTTTCCTAACTTGAAATTTGAGATTGAGGTTAGACATAGACCCTCAATACCAGATAACATAAAAAATTGGTAGGTCTTTAAAGATTATGAGGAGATTCAAAGATTCCTAAAGACTATTGAAGAATTTTCCAATATTTCAATAGTTCAGGAAAATGAAGACGATGATGTGGAGGTACATGCTGCAAATGTTCTTCAAGATAGTGTTGTTGGGCACAAAATCATTGAATTGAAGACAAATCATATGCCTAAAGGTTTGGTTCCACTTGAGAGATTGTTTGATCACAATGATGTTTCCAGAAAGGTTGTTATTCAGACAGAAAAGACTGGTGTAGTGGACTATGATATCAATTCTGATTCAAATCCTAGGATGGTTAAAATATCCAGAAAACCGTCAGAAAAACATAGAGATATATATGTTAAATTGATGAAGCCGTATTTAGATGTATTTTCCTGGTCTTATGAAGACCTAAATTTTTTGATACAAAGATCATGCAGCACAAGATCCCTCTGAAGCCTAGATCAAAACCTTTTAACCATAAGTCTAGACAATTTAATCCTCTGCTGTTACCCATAATAGAAAAAGAGTTGAAAAGGTTATTAGATGCCAAAATTATAGTGCCACTGAGATACTCAGAGTGGGTAGCTAATCTTGTACCTATTAGGAAGAAGAGTGGATAAATAAGGCTTTGTGTGGACTTTGGGAATTTGAATAGGTTCTCTTTAAAAGACAATTATCCATTACCAAAAATGGATCATATTTTATAGAGAGTAGTAGGGGAAAATAATATTTCTATGCTTGATGGTTACTTAGGGTACAATCAGATAGCAGTAATGGAGGAGGACAAAAATAAAACAACTTTTACCACTCCCTGGGGCACTTTCATGTATAAAAATATGCCCTTTGGATTGATGAATGTAGGAGCCACTTTTCAGAGGGCTATGGACATTGCTTTTATTGGTTAGAAATACAGGTTTGTAGTTATTTATCTTGATGACATCACTGCATTTTTAGCATCTGATGAAGAACATTTACAACATTTGAAGCAGACTTTTGAGAAATGCAGGAGGTACGGTATATCACTTAATCCTAAAAAATCACATTTTTCCATGGAAGAAGGAAAATTTTTGGGACATATTGTTTCACCTGAAGGTATTAAGATAGACCCTGAAAGAGTAAAAGTTATCCAACAAATAGACATTCCAAGAAACAAGAAGTCTATCTAGTCATTCATAGGTAAGATAAATTTTTTAAGGAGGTTTATACCTAATTTTGAAAATATTATCAAGTACATTACCGATATGTTGAAAAAGGATGCATAAATTAAGTGGATACCAGAAGCTAAATAATATTTTGAGAATATTAAGCAGGCTCTTGTTTAGGCCCCTGTTCTCATCAGTCTAGATTACTCCAAGGGATTCATGATTTTGTCATTTTCCTCGAAAGACACCATAGCTGTTGTTCTTCTACAAAGAAATGAGCAAGGATATGAGCAACCCATCTCCTTCTTCAGTAAAACTCTCAGAGACTCTGAACTGAAATATTATATAATGGAGAAACAAGCATATGCCCCAGTAAAAGCTTTAAAATATTTCAGGTTATATGTTCTTTAATCTGAGATCACTGCTTATGTTCCAAGTAGTGCAGTCAAAGAAATTTTAGTTCAGCCTGATTTTTAAGGAAAGAGACGAAAGTGGATAACAAAAATCCTAGAGTACAACCCGACTATAAATCCCACTCAGCTGATAAAAGGTCAAGGCCTTGCCAAATTAATGACATAGTCAAATTGCAAAGCAATTGGGTTGTATCATCTCTCAGGTAAAGCACAAAATTCTTCATTCCAAATTGAAGAAACCAACTCATAGGTAAACAACACGTATGCTTCTCCACCATGGTACAAGGATATTGTATTTTTTTCTATTGAATCTTCAATCTCCTCCTGAACTGGATAAATCAAAGTTCAGATCACTTGAATTAAAAACAATAAAGTATTGCATTATTGATCAAATCTTGTTCTGGAAGGATCCTAATGGGATCTTGATGAGGTGTGTTGATGAAGGAGAGGGTAAAGAAATATTTTGTGATCTACACCATGATGTTTGTGGAGGTCATCACCATTGGAAAACTACTACTTTTAATATTTTCAGGGAAGGTTATTACTAGTCAATCCTGTTCTCAGACATTTTTTCTCAAGTTAGGGCATGTGAACCTTGTCAGAAGTTTGCAGGAAAGCAAAAAATTATGTCTCTACCTCTGAAACCCATCATTGCTCATGGACCATTTCAACAGTGGGGCTTGGAATTCATCGCGGAAATCAACCCTTCATATTCTGGACAACATAAGTGGATCCTTACAGCCACAGATTACTTCACAAAGTGAATTGAAGAAATTCCAACTCGAAATGCAACAAACAAGGTAATCCTGGAATTTCTTGAAGGACATATCTTTTCTAGGTTTGGCTATCCTAAAAATCTATTTACTGATAATGCCCAAGATTTTAAATCAAACTCCATGATTGATTTCTACAATAAGTATAATATCAAATTGGTTCACTCTACTCCTTACTACCCCCAGGGAAACGAGTTAGCAGAGTCCTCCAATAAAAGTCTTATAAGGATTATCAAAAAAGTACTTGCAGAAAACAAAAGGTCATGGGATTCCAAGTTAAATTTTTCCCTATGGGATGATCATATTAGTAACAAGAAGTCTATTGGAACCTCACCTTCCCAGATGGTGTATGGAACATAAGCCATTTTTCCAACTCAATTGAGCTTACCAGTTTTGAAATTTTTCCAAGAAGAGTTAGAAGAACCCAATAATATCCAAAGGAGATTTTTTCAGATAATTGAGGTTCAGCAGGTCAGAGAACAGATAGATCAGAAATTTGCTGGTCACCAGATAAAAGTCAAAGCCACATTCTATAAGGGAACTAAGAAATATATTTTTTATGAAGGAGATTTGGTATTAAGGTGGGCTGCTAGGAGAGAGGACAAAGAAAAACATGGTAAGTTTGACAACTTATGGTATGGTACTTTTAGAATAGCTAAGGTGATGGATAATAATACATTTCTCTTACATAATATAGATGACACTGAAACTTTTGGAGGCCTAGTGAATGGGAGGTTTTTGAAACACTACTTTCTTTAAATATTTACGAAAGATTTCAGCCTGTACAATAGGTTTTTCTTTCAATAAAGACTCCATATACCCAATGAACTTGTTTTTATACAATTGTGTTGTGAATCAAGGATAACAGAGCAGGGAAATCAGTGAATCAGAAGCAAGGTAAAGACATTGGTCTGCAATTATTAAAGTTTTATCATTAAAACTTCACCCCCAGAAGGAGCCAATGTTATTCTCTAACTTTGTTCTTGATTTAGTGAGTATCCCTAATTCTAAATCCTCC
>ML794158.1:30447-72544 GCA_009831015.1 Picea engelmannii
CCTCAATATGTTAATCCTATTAGCAAATGTATGAATTCGGAATCAGTATTTTGACTGTGCAAGAGATGAAACATTACTACAAATATGACCAGGCCAGGTAGGGATCGAGTCGTAATCAATCTTATGGAAATAATGAAAAACACTTTATATACGAATCATGTTAAAATATAAGATTAAAAGATCATTAATTGTGCCCATTATCAATAAGTGTATACCCGTAACTAACTAACTAGCGCATAACTGTATATGGGTTTTCCTCCACGTATCATTTGTATGTGTTTGTATTCGATAAATTAAGTTCTGCATAGTCTAATCATGTGAATACCATGTTGGTAGTTAAATTTGATTTGGAGAAAGTCCAACTTCGGGAGGATAATGGATAGTAAGAAGTCGCCAGAGTAGAGAGACAACTTCTGTTACAAGACAAAAAAATTCTGCAATTATTAAACGTGTGTGGAATCATTCCAAGATGCGCCCAAAGTGACGGATGCAAGATCACATTAGGGAAGTAAGTGAAGTCTTTATATGAAAGTATGAAATTGTAATTACGCTTAATTCGGTTTCTGTGTAGGACTGAGAATGGATTAAGATAAATGATTCTAGATCTACATGGTTAGAATGGCACCCCTCCATGGTGTAACATTTTTGGTTGGAGTTCGCGAGGGTTGAACCCACGACCTCCAGGGAAAGTGGAAATGTGCTGGCACAGGCCAGGCTACCAACTCGTCTCCTGTGTGTTTCTTTACCTATATGTTGTAAGATAGTATTTAATTTTGTTACAATGAATGGTTGGGTGGAGAAAAGGGTTGGGGCTTAGCCCCAGCCCTTTGTTACACATACCCCAATACACACAACCTTACCAGGGGACCAGAGCACAAGGTTACAAATGTTAAGCCCTGGTTCTATCACACTTGTCACATTACTATATGTGCGGTGGTTCCAACAGAAGGGTGTTATACTTTAGGCCGGTGCCAGGCCATATGGGCCATGCGACTGAAACCTCCACCAAGAAAGGTGCTTGTGCCTCCTCACTGTTAAAAAATTCTCCATGATTTGCGGAATGCGCATGGTGCTAGGTTTTTGGCACATGAAACGTCTGTGATCTAGGTTAGTCACACACACGTGCATTTTGGCGAGCAAAGACAACAAAGAATTGGGAGAAAACTTCCAGAGTTGTATTTTTTTCAGTTTTTGGCCAAACCAGGTGCAAGAAGAGCCCGACTAGGTGTTTTTGGACATTTTGGAGCCATTGAAGCCATCTATTTTTCATTCTCAGCATTGTAAAAAAATGATTTTTACACTTTGAGCATTAATTAAAATGATCCATTGGAAGTTGTACCAAGAGATGTAGCCCAAGAGAAGGGTGAACTCCTTTATCATTTTGTTGTGTTAATGTGTTTACTTTGATGGTTGTTATGTTTCTTTATGCTACTCATGATTAAGTAAAAAAACTCATTAAGTTATATGTGTTTGTAACTTGATCCTATTATCCAAGCACATACAAATTTCACTTGCAATTTTAAAGAGACTCAAGCCTTTTCATTTTTAGATCAAGTTGGTATTAGAGCATAAGTTTTTGAAAGTTTGATTGTTTGCAAGTGTTTGTTTTCTGATGCTTACAAGGTTGAATCTCACAAGAGGAGAAGGTCAACTTGTAGAGCCAAGTTCTCAACTTTCAAGAAGGATAACTACACAATCACCTCAAGCTTCAAGGAGACATTCACCAAGTATGGCTCATGAGGAGAGTCATGAAACTCTTACTTCAGAGGATGAAACTTTCAGAAAAGATTTCTATGATATGATAGAGATGGTGAAAGTTTTATTTGAAGAAAAAAATGCAAGGTTGTAAGGGGAAAGCTCAAATCCTCCAAAGGGTAATGAAGATAATGGTGATAAAACTCCAAAAGGAAATGGAGGGAATGGTGATACTCCACCGCCTTCACCTCCATCTTCCACTGCTTCTACCATTTCACAACCACCTCCAAATTATCCAAAGGAACATGGTAAAATTCCTCCAAAAACTCCGTTTCTTAAGTTTTATATTCAGTTTGAATTGCCTATGTACAATGGAGAGGTAAATGCTGAGAAATTGGATAACTGGATTCGTTAGATTGAAGTGTATTGTAGGATACAAATAATCAAAGATGATGAAACTAAGATTCAACTTTCTTCTCTTAGATTTGAAAGTGCAACACTCATTTGGTGGGAATCCAAAACTCAAGAGGACATGAAGAAACATGGTAAAGTTTGGTCCTCCTGGAATGATTGTATTGTTGCATTTAAAAGACAATTTTATCCATTAGCATACATGAAGAAACCTATTATGGATTGGAAAAACTTTAGACAAGCTAAAGAGCAAAGTGTGCAACGCTACACTCAAGAATTTAGAAGAAGAGCTTTGATTTTGGGTATAGATTTATATTCTCAAGAAACTTTACTCAAATACATTGGAGGATTGCATAGCTACTTGAGGAACACAATACTTATGTTTAACCTCGTTATCGCACAATTGGTAGTTGGGTCAAAAAGCTAGAGGATAGAGGCCAAACTGGCGTAATAGGAACCTTCCCCACCCAATGTCACCTCAATGGGGAGGTTCTTTCTATTTAGGGAGGTTAAGCCAGGGGAGACGTCCCTGGTAACCTGGGGTTTTGAAGAGGCTGAAGTGTAAAGGTCAAGGCAAAAGTTCCTCCTCACAGGTTACCACCAAGGTCAGAAAGTCCAGCTAATCAACCAATAAATGAAGTGTATGCCCAATGAGAACACCTGCCTGGAACAAGTCAACAACAAAAGAATATATGCAGGCTATAATTCAGTGGGTTAGTACTTCATGTGACTATCTGACATTAATATATAAGCAATATGAAACAACAGATATTAATGAGATCAATGTTTTATCAATACAGCAACGGAAAGTATCAATTCATCAATAACTATTGAGATGATGTGGCTAACAATGTATCTAATCAATCATTTACTCGATAAATTCTTTCAACCATCATCTAATTGCTTATTATCAAGATTTGCTCCGTCAAGATGGAATAACCAACTGTGACGTCAGCCTAGTTAGGGTTAGCTAGTTAGTTTGGGTTTCAAAATTTAAAGTTTTGAGAGTTGGTTTGAACACTATCACTCCAACGTTGTGTGTCTAAGATTAGTGCCTAGGGGTAGATGGAGTCAAGTAAGGAGAGGACGCAAGGTTTGAAGAGGTAGAAGGCTAAGGACTAGAGGGAAGGGTTCTAGAGTGTTGCAATGGCAGGGCCCTAGAATCAAAACCCTAGGGGAAAGAGGTTCACTCCGTTGTTGCTTAAGCAAGGCCTCATGCTCTTTCCTCCTTCCTTAGGTCAAACTTGGCAAAAAAACTAGCATAAAAGACAAGTTAAAACAACAGAGTGAGGTGAGGGAGAGTGTTGCAATGGCAAGGCTCTATCACCAAACCCTAAAAGATGGACAACCTTAGGTGTAGATAACCTAGGCCTGGGACATCACCTCTCTTTTAACCTTTAAAAAACACAGCTAGCACAAGGGGAAGAAGTGAAAAGAGTGTAGCAAAGGCTAGGCTCTTCTTTCCTTCTTCAATTGCAGAATATTTCTCTCTAAGGGGACATTAGACAATGACCTACTTGTGTGCTTGTCACCTAGGGTTTTAAAATCAACAAATTTATAAGTAAATGCAAGAATACTAACCTACAACCATTCAATCAAGAAGTTTTGCAGGAAAAACACATACATATCATGAAGAAAAGCATGTGCAAACGCTTGTTGTAAACCTTCCTTCAAGAGAAATGCCCAATATGCCAAGAAAATCCTTCCATCAACAAGTGCGCCTCACTTTAAAAGACCAAATACCCAAGTAGGGTGCAAAAAAATCAGACCTCACAAGTGTGTGAGTTGTGTTGTTATGTTCAAATGAGGGAAAAACATCCTCAATATATAGTATATCATAACCTATAATTAAAATTAGGTCATTAAAAATAGTCGACAAGGCTACAAACCAAAATCATATTGTTTTTTACATTACTTGCTAAGTAAATACCTAAATGAGAAAAAAGTGAGATGTCAAGCCCCTCTGAGGGAGACGTTAGGCCCTTTTGGGGCTAGTCCAACATCCAGAAGTCAAACATTAGCCCTTCCTCGGCTCCTCAAAGCTGCCACACGTGCCAGCCATCCTGTCAAACTGCCACATGCTCAAGGTGATGTCAAGGCCTCCTGGGTGACATCCTGGTCATCAAAGGGAAATGCTCCATCTTAGAGGGGTCAACCCCCCTGGGTTGGGCTCAGCCAAAGTGTCCAGGATGGAACGTCCTTCTTCTTCTCATGTGCAAGATCTCAACCAGTCACTGTCATGTCTCTACCCCTGATGGGGTCCCAACAACCATCTGATGGGCTCTTCAGCCCCATGGAGGTCCGATCTAATCATCTCTCCATGTGTACCGGTTCAACTGGTACCTGTCCGTCGGGCATGGTCCTGCACATCAAAAACTTCGCCCTCCATGGGCTCATTAGTCATAGGGATCATAGCAATGTCAATCACATTTCATCATTAATTTTATCAAATATATGCATAAAACCCCTGATATATCATTCAATAGCTCAAAGATATTACAATGATCTACTATACAAAGCCAAAGAAAAAGACAAAATACCCTATTGGGCCAACGTCCATAAGAAAAGGAAAGCTTCTAGAGGATATCATCCAAGCCATGTAACACGACGCGATGTGGTCAAGGGATGTCCAGACATACGGGTAGATTGAAAGACAGGGATGTACGATATTATCTGTGGGTGCCTTTGTAGAAGGCGAGTTGTACCTATCATGGATGCAATTCTTTCCAAGCCCTTTATTGCCTTTACTCTTTCTTTTCTTGATTGTTTTTTCTTATTTATTTCAAGGTCTAAATAGAGGACATTTCCTTGTCGTGGTGACCAGAGCTGACAGTGTTACCCACAAGCACTTTCACAGAGATGATAAGATTGGCTCGTGATGAGACCCCCTTTCCCTTAGCCATGCAACCAAAGGTCACTGCCCTGGCATGGTAACCAGATAATGGCAATGTCATACTACTAGGTGCCCATGAACATAATAGGTTGGCTCGTGATGAGACCCCCTATCCTCTTGGCTAGGTCTTGTTTTGTTATTTTTCTTCGGGTCCCTCTTCTTTCTTGCTGAGAGGCTTTTTATTGCCTTCTTGGGGATCCTTGGGTGAGGCATCTCTATGTTTCATTTTTTATGGCTTTTATCTTTTACCGGCTTCTTTTACCTTCTGGGCCTTTAGCCCCTTCTTCCCACGAGATAAGGTCTAACCCCACAAACAGATCATCCTAATGACCAAACTAGGGGAATGGGGCATATGAGCGGGAGATAAGATGTAAAAGTGATGATATGATGGGAGCGGACGATAGCTCTTCAGAAATCCCCCCAGTGGAAAACCAAAACCTATGGGTACAAGCTTGCTAGGACACCCCGTCAGTCCCCCCAACCATGGTCAAGTGGGTCAATGTAAGATCCACGCAGTCGTCAGAAATACAAGGAATTTGATGCATATATCTAAAGGTTATAATGATAAAAAATGACACATACCATGATACCTGGACCAATTACCTCATGGAGCAAGAGTCTTTTCCGATACAAGTCCAAGCCGAAGGCGATGGATGTTGTTGCTACTGAAAAGACAAATCTGATGAAAGAGAAGAAAGATGGGCCCTCCAGGGCCATGATCAGGTCATTCCTGCTCTCGGTACTCCATGTCTAGGACATGTGGGCCTCGAGACATGATCTCCTAGTTATCCCTAGAAATCGGGGATAACATCTGGCTCCAACTCGGGGACATGTGATCACCATAGAGAGCATGAGAACCTCAGCATCTTTGGCATAATCTGTAGACCTTCTCAACTCGATAGGGGCATTATTAACAAAGATGGGGTGGTATTGCCAACCCACATATAGAAATATACATATATAAAGTAATCATAAATGTGAATATAAAGTGAAATACTTACCTATACTTACCTGTTGGTTGTATGTTGGTGTAATCAAACAACCAGTGAAGCCAATCCAACAATGTCCCACAGTACCTGTCTTTGTGCTTCATCATAAACCAAAATAGTGATAAGTCAAGCACAAAAATAACATGAGTTAGAACATGTATCAGATCATCGGTAATCTCAAAGTCTAACTCATGGAGGTGGGTGGGAGGGATAAAGTACTGCGAAGTCAATCTCTAAGGAAAGTACTCAATCCACTTCAAGAAAGAGTCACGAAAAATGCAAGGTTCAGAAAACTGACTAAAAGGGCCTGCAAACTGGCTACCTAAGACATCCTCATGCTCTGAAGTCAAGGAAGGGATAGACAAAGATCTAGCAGATGACTGGAAAACTATCAAGGGAAAGTTGAAAAACTGGGATAACTGACTCAGACTTGCAGTACCCAACCAACCCTTGGAGTCTAGGGTTTTCCTAGGAGGAAACTTAAAATAAAAAGGGTACTTCCCAACTACACCTTTAATGGAAAATCATGGTAAAGTAATAATAGGTGGTTGGAGTGAAAAACATGAGAATCCTTCTTTAGGCAAACATTGTTTTAACTCCTATCAAAATCCGAGCATAGTGGCGGTTGATAGTCATCTTCATAGGGTAAAACTAAGTGCTCGGAGGAGTACTCATCAAAGGCCTCAAGGTAAGACCGAAAATTCTCAGGCAAATACTGTACGTGGTCAACCTTGGGTGTTTGTGGAGAGTCAGTAAAAATCTCATCTCCCTGTTGCCACTGGTCAGGAGCTTGCTGTGATAATTGCAAAGGCAACACTCGGAGATGACTCTTTATGTCGTAGATGGGATCCATATCATAACTAACCACATCCCACCTACGTCTCCCAACATGTATGAACTCGTCAAAATCAGCTATATCAGTATCAGTATCATAACATGGAGGAGTCAAAACATCCAATACTTTTGTACTCTCTGTGTCATAAGGTAAAGAAACACTAAAAACT
Organism: Picea engelmannii; assembly: GCA_009831015.1. Classification (NCBI taxonomy): domain Eukaryota; kingdom Viridiplantae; phylum Streptophyta; class Pinopsida; order Pinales; family Pinaceae; genus Picea; species Picea engelmannii. The sequence goes on from ML794158.1 coordinate 37,440, forward strand.
TGGAAGGGGGAATAATTTACCTTGCTTAATCCTTCCATTGAAAGAGCTTCAAGTATTTTGGATAGCTTCATCAAGTGGAAGATCTGCCTCTACATATTCAGTCTCTAGCTTGTCCAAGGGTTCCATTTCTTCTTCACTCTCTGAGTCATAGAACAAGGTATCATCAAAAAACTGGAAAGGAAAATGACTTAGCTCATTCTCTTCATCTTGTGCAGGAGGGACAGGATCTTGGAGATCTTCATCAGACTGAGGAGCGGTTACTGGTGCTTCATTCTCATAATTCACGTCTCTAGTTGTATCTTTGTTGCATTCTATTGGATTACGGGAGAGGTCTTGCTCCTCTTCAAGGGGTTGATAAGGGTCTTCATAAAATCCGTCTCTTATATTAGAGGATTCTTGGTATTGATCATGATATGCTCTCCTGAGATCTTCTACAATCTCAATGGTGAATTCTTTGTGGTCTAAGGTTACCATGAGGTTTTGAAGGACATCTTCATACGCTTGGAAATCTGGCTTAGTGACGTCTATAAACCTACTAATGAGGTGTATGAAAGATGATATACCCTTGTCCTTGCAACAACTCTTAAAATGATTTTGTAAGTAGGATGGCAGGGTGAGAAAAAACAATTTTATAAGAGCATCCTCTCCTCCCAACTTTATCTCACTCAAATACCCCAAAAAATTTACTATGTGAGGAGCTGGGAGGCCCAAAAACGTTGGAGAATTGTTTAGCCATTTTGTATCAAATTAATTTGGGTATCCATGAAAACTTCTGAAATCAATACTCGAATACATTTGTTCCCAGTGTGCCATGATCCCATAACTTGGAAATATCACAGAAAGTAAGGTGACACCTTGATAAATATTAGTGGAGTCGCTAGATAATTTGCCTGAAACTATCAAAGGATAAGGGAAAACACCCTAGTGGAGTCGCTAGGTAATCTTGTAAGATAAGGGTCTTGAGGCAAGGCTTACTGAAAAATATTTTTCGTCTGAGGAGAATTGACTCAGTGTTCCTCGACAACGATGCCAAAATGTTATCGCACAATTGGTAGTTGGGTCAAAAAGATAGAGGATAGAGGCCAAACTGGCGTAACATGAACCTTCCCCACCCAATGTCACCTCAATGGAGAGGTTCTTTCTATTTAGGGAGGTTAACCCAGAGGAGACGTCCCCGGTAACCTAGGGTTTTGAAGAGGCTGAAGTGTAAAGGTCAAGGCAAAAGTTCCTCCTCACAGGTTACCACCAAGGTCAGAAAGTCTGGCTAATCAACCAAGAAATGAAGTGTATGCCCAATGAGAACACCTGCCTAGAACAAGACAACAAAAAAAGAATATATGCAGGCTATAATTCAGTGGGTTAGTACTTCATGTGACTATATGACATTAATATATAAGCAATATGAAACAACATATATTAATGAGATCAATGTTTTATCAATACAGCAATGGAAAGTATCAATTCATCAATAACTATTGAGATGATGTGGCTAACAATGTATCTAATCAATCATTTACTCAATAAATTATTTCAATCATCATCTAATTGCTTATTATCAAGATTTTTTGCATCAATATAGAATAACCAACTGTGACGTCAGCCTAGTTAGGGTTAGCTAGTTAGTTAGGGTTTCAAAATTTAAAGTTTTGAGAGTTGGTTTGAACACTATTACTCCAATGTTGTGTGTCTAAGATCAGTGCCTAGGGGTAGATGGAGTCAAGTAAGGAGAGGACGCAAGGTTTGAAGAGGTAGAAGGCTAAGGACTAGAGGGAGGGGTTCTAGAGTGTTGCAATGGCAGGGCCCTAGAATCAAAACCTTAGGGGAAAGAGGCTCACTCCGGTGTTGCTTAAGCAAGGCCTCGTGCTCTTTCCTCCTTCCTTAGGTCAAACTTGGAAAAACAACTAGCATAAAAGACAAGTTAAAACAAGAGAGTGAGGTGAAGAAGAGTGTTGCAATGGCAAGGCTCTATCACCAAACCCTAAAAGATGGATGGCCCTAGGTTTAGATAACCTAGGCCTGGGATGTCACCTCTCTTTTAACCTTTAAAAAACACAGCTAGCACAAGGGGAAGAAGTGAAAAGAGTGTAGCAAAGGCTAGGCTCCTCTTTCCTTCTTCAATGGATGAATATTTCTCTCTAAGGGGACATGAGACAAGGACCTACTTGTGTGCTTGTCACCTAGGGTTTTAAAATCAAAAAATTTATAAGTAAATGCAAGAATACTAACCTACAACCATTCAATCAAGAAGTTTTGCAGGAAAAACACTTACATATCATGAAGAAAAGCATGTGCAAACCCTAGTTGTAAACCTTCCTTCAAGAGAAATGCCAAATATGCCAAGAAAATCCTTCCATCAGCAAGTGCACCTCACTTTAAAAGACCAAATACCCAAGTAGGGTGCAAAAAAATCAGACCTCACAAGTGTGTGAGTTGTGTTGTTATGTTCAAATGAGGGAAAAACATCCTCAATATATAGTATATCATGACCTATAATTAAAATTAGTCCATTAAAAATAGCCGACAAGGCTACAAACCAAAATCATATTGTTTTTTGCATTAATTGCTAAGTAAAGACCTAAATGAGCAAAAAGTGAGATGTCAATCCCATCTGAGGGAGATGTTAGGCCCTTTTGGGGCTAGTTCAGCATCGAGAAGTCAAACGTTAGCCCTTCCTGGGCTCCTCAAAGCTGCCACACGTGCTAGCCGTCCTGTCAAACTGCCACACGCTCAAGGTGACATCAAGGCCTCCTAGGTGACATCCTGGTCATCAAAGGGAAACACTCCATTTGAGAGGGGTCAACCCCCCTCTGGTGATCTCAGCCAAGGTGTCCTGGGTGGAACGTCCTTCTTATTCTCATGTGCAAGAGCTCAACCAATCACTGTCCTGTATCTGCCCCTGATGAGGTCCCAACAACCATCTGATGGGCTCTTCAGCCCCATGGAGGTCCTAGCTAATCATCTCTCCATGTGTACCGGTCCAACTGGTACATGTCCGTTGGGCATGGTCATGCTCTGAAGTCAAGGAAGGGATCGACAAAGATCTAGCAGATGACTGGAAAACTATCAAGGGAAAGTTGAAAAACTGGGATAACTGACTCAGACTTGCAGTACCCAACCAACCCTTGGAGTCTAGGGTTTGCCTAGGAGGAAAATCAAAATAAAAAGGGTACTTACCAACTACACCTTTAATGGAAAAGCATGGTAAAGTAATAACAGGTGGCTGGAGCGGAAAAACATTAGAATCCTTCGTTAGGTAAACATTGTTTTTACTCCTATAAAAATCCGATCATAGTGGCGGTTGATAGTCATCTTCATAGGGTAAAACTAAGTGCTCGGAGGAGTACTCATCAAAGGCCTCAAGGTAAGACCGAAAATTCTCAGGCAAATATTGTACGTGGTCAACCTTGGGTGTTTGTGGAGAGTCAGTAAAAATCTCATCTCCCTGTTGCCACTGGTCAGGAGCTTGTTGTGATATTGCAAAGGCAACACTTGGAGATGACTCTTTATGTCATAGATTGGATCCATGTCATAACTAACCACATCCCACCTACGTCTCCCAACATGTATGAACTCATCAAAATCAGCTATGTCAGTATCAATATCACAACATGGAGGAGTCAAAACATCTAATACTTCTGTACTCTCTGTGTCATAAGGTAAAGAAACACTAAAAACTTGGAAGGGGGAATAATTTACCTTGCTTAATCCTTCCAGTGCAAGAGCTTCAAGTATTTGGATAGCTTCATCAAGTGGAAGATATACCTCTACATCTTCAATCTCTAGCTTGTCCAAGGGTTCCATTTCTTCTTCACTCTCTGAGTCATAGAACAAGGTATCATCAAAAAACTGGAAAGGAAAATGACTTAGCTCATTCTCTTCATCTTGTGCAGGAGGGATAGGATCTTGGAGAGCTTCATCAGACTGAGGAGTGGTTACTGGTGCTTCATTCTCATAATTCACGTCTCTAGTTATATCTTTGTTGCATTCTATTGGATTATGGGAGAGGTCTTCCTCCTCTTCAAGGGGTTGATAATGGTCTTCATAAACCTCGTCTCTTATATTAGAGGATTCTTGGTATTGATCACGATATGCTCCCCGATGATCTTCTACAATCTCAATGGTGAATCCTTTGTGGTCTAAGGTTACCATGAGGTTTTGAAGGACATCTTCATATGTTTGGCAATCTGGCTTAGTAAGGTCTATAAACCTACTGATGAGGTGTATGAAAGATGATATACCCCTATCCTTGCAACAACTCTTAAAACAATTTTGTAAGTAGGATGGCAGGGTGAGAAAAAACAATTTTATAAGAGCATCCTCTCCTCCCAACTTTATCTCACTCAAATACCACAAAAAATTTACTATGTGAGAAGCTGGGAGGCCCAAAAACATTGGAGAGTTGTTTAGCCATTTTGTATCAAAGTAATTTGGGTATCCTTGAAAACTTCTGAAATCAATACTTGGATACATTTGTTCCCAGTGTGCCATGGTCCCATAACTTGGAAATATCACAATAAGTAAGGTGGCACCTTGAGAAATATTAGTGGAGTTGCCAAATAATTTGCCTGAAAGTATCAAAGGATAAGGGAAAACACCCTAGTGGAGTCGCCAGGTAAGTTTGTAAGATAAGGCTCTTGAGGAAAGGCTTACCGAAAAAGATTTGTTGTCTGAGGAGAATTGACTCAGTGTTCCCCGACAACGGCACCAAAATGTTATCGCACAGTTGGTAGTTGGGTCAAAAAGCTAGAGGATAGAGGCCAAAGTGGCGTAACATGAACCTTCCACACCCAATGTCACCTCAATGGGGAGGTTCTTTCTATTTAGGGAGGTTAATCCAGGGGAGACGTTCCCGGTAACCTGGGGTTTTGAAGAGGCTGAAGTGTAAAGGTCAAGGCAAAAGTTCCTCCTCACAGGTTACCGCCAAGGTCAGAAATTCTGGCTAATTAGCCAGTAAATGAAGTGTATGACCAATGACAACACTTGCCTGGAAGAAGACAACAAAAAAAGAATATATGCAGGCTATAATTCATTGGGTTAGTACTTCATGTGATTATCTGACATTAATATATAAGCAATATGAAACAAAAAATATTAATGAGATTAATGTTTTATCAATACAACAATGGAAAGTATCAATTCATCAATAACTATTGAGATGATGTGGCTAACAATGTATCTAATCAATCATTTACTAAATAAATGATTTCAACCATCATCTAATTGCTTATTATCAAGATTTGTTGCGTCAAGATGGAATAACCAACTGTGACATCAGCCCAGTTAGGGTTAGCTAGTTAGTTAGGGTTTCAAAATTTAAAGTTTTGAGAGTTGGTTTGAACACTATCACTCCAATGTTGTGTGTCTAAGATCAGTGCCTAGGGGTAGATGGAGTCAAGTAAGGAGAGGACGCAAGGTTTGAAGAGGTAGAAGGCTAAGGACTAGAGGGAAGGGTTCTAGAGTGTTGCAATGGCAGGGCCCTAGAATCAAAACCCTAGGGGAAAGAGGCTCACTCCAGTGTTTCTTAAGCAATGCCTTGTGCTCTTTCCTCCTTCCTTAGGTCAAACTTGTCAAAACAACTAGCATAAAAGAAAAGTTAAAACAAGAGAGTGAGGTGAAGAAGAGTGTTGCAATGGCAAGGCTCTATCACCCAACCCTAAAATATGGACGGCCCTAGGTGTAGATAACCTAGGCCTGGGACGTCACCTCTCTTTTAACCTTTAAAAAACACAACTAGCACAAGGAGAAGAAGTGAAAAGAGTGTAGCAAAGGATAGGCTCTTCTTTCCTTCTTCAATGGATGAATATTTCTCTCTAAGGGGACATGAGACAAGGACCTACTTGTGTGCTTGTCACCTAGTGTTTTAAAATTGACAAATTTAAAATTAAATGAAAGAATACTAACCTATAACCATTCAATCAAGAAGTTTTGCAGGAAAAACACTTACATATCATGAAGAAAAGCATGTACAAACCCTAGTTGTAAACCTTTCTTCAAGAGAAATGCCAAATATGCCAAGAAAATCCTTCCATCAACAAGTGCGCCTCACTTTAAAAGACCAAATACCCAAGTAGGGCGCAAAAAAATCAGACCTCACAAGTGTGTGAGTTGTGTTGTTATGTTCAAATGAGGGAAAAACATCCTCAATATATAGTATATCATGACCTATAATTAAAATTAGGTCATTAAAAATAGCCGAGAAGGCTACAATCCAAAATCATATTGTTTTTTACATTAATTTCTAAATAAAGACCTAAATGAGAAAAAAGTGAGATGTCAAGCCTCTCTGAGGGAGATGTTAGGCCCTATTGGGGCCAGTCCAGCATCCAGAATTCAAACGTTAGCCCTTCCTGGGCTCCTCAAAGCTGCCACATGTGCCAGCCGTCCTGTCAAACTGCCACACGTTCAAGGTGACATCAAGGCCTCCTGGGTGACATCTTGGTCATCAAAGGGAAACACTCCATCTGAGAGGGGTCAACCCCCCTGGGCTGGGCTCAACCAAGGTGTCCTGGGTGGAACGTCCTTCTTATTATCATGTGTAAGAGCTCAACCAATCACTGTCCTATCTCTGCCCTTGATGAGGTCCCAACAACCATCTGATGGGCTCTTCAGCCCCATGGATGTCCAAGCTAATCATCTCTTCATGTGTACCGATCCAACTGGTAGTTGTCCATTGGGCATGGTCCTGCACATCAAAAACTTTTCCCTCCATGGGCTCATTAGTCACAGGGATCATAGAAATGCTAATCACATTTCATCATTAATTTTATCAAATATATGCATAAAACCCCTGATATATCATTCAATAGCTCAAAGATATTACAATGACCTACTATACAAAGCCAAAGAAAAAGACAAAATAGCCTATTGGGCCAGCATCCATAAGAAAAGAAAAGTCTCCAGAGGATATCATCCAAGCCATGTAACACGAGGTGATGTGGTCAAGGGATGTCTAGATATATGGGTAGAGTGAAAGACAGGGATGTACGATATTATTTGTGGGTGCCTTTATAGAAGGCGAGCTATACCCGTCATGGATGCACTTCTTTCCAAGCCCTTTATTGCCTTTACTCTTTCTTTTCTTGATTGCTTTTTCTTATTTATTTCAAGGTCTAACTAGAGGACACTGCCTTGGCATGGTGACCAAAGCTGATAGTGTTACCCACAAGCACTTTCATAGAGATGATAAGGTTGGCTCGTGATGAGACCCCCTTTCCCTTGGCCATGCAACCAAAGGTCACTGCCCTGGTGTGGTAACCAGATAATGGCAATGTCATACTGCTAGGTGCCCATGAACATAATAGGCTAGCTCGTGATGAGACCCCCTATCCTCTTGGCTAGGTCTTGTTTTGTTATTTTTCTTCGGGTCCCTCTTCTTTCTTGCTGAGAGGCTTTTTATTGCCTTCTCGGGGATCCCTGGGTGAGGCATCTCTAGGTTTCATTTTTTATGGCTTTTATCTTTTACCATCTGCTTTCACCTTCTGGGCCTTTAGCCCCTTCATCCCACAAGATAAGGTCTAACCCCACAAACAGATCATCCTAATGCTCAGACTAGGGGAATGGGGCAGATGAGTGGGATATAAGATGTAAAAGTGATGATATGATGGGAGCGGACGATGGCTCTTTAGAAATCCCCCCGGTGGCAAACGAAAACCTATGGGTATAGGCTTGCTAGGAAACTGCGTCAGTCCCCCCAACCATGGTCAAGTGGGTCAATGTAAGATCCAGGCAATAGTCAGAAATAAAAGGAATTTGATGCATATATCTAAAGGTTATAATGATAAAAAATGACACATACCATGATACCTAGACCAATTACCTCATGGAGCAAGACTCTTTTCCGATACAAGTCCAAGCCGAAGGCGATGGATGTTGTTGCTGCTGACAAGACAAATCTGATGAAAGAGAAGAAAGATGGGCCCTCCATGGCCATGCTCAGGTCAATCCTGCTCTCGGTATTCCATGTCTAGGACCTGTGGGTCCCGAGACATGATCTCCTAGTTATCCCTAGAAATCAGGGATAACAAACCCTACAAGTCTAGATGAAGTTTGTGTACATGAAAATTATTTGGAAGAAAGAGGGAGGAATGAAACTCAAGAGGGAAATCAGAAACCTTTTGTTCATGGAGACAAAGGAAAGAAGAAGTTCAAGGGAAATGGAAGAAAAAATGCTTCAGTCAGGAAAGAATGAGAAAAACTTACATGTAAACATTGTTCAAAAGATGGCCATGATGAAGACCATTGTTGGAAACTTCATCCTGAAAAGAGACCGAAAAATTTCAACAACAAAGGAAAACCAAAGACTGCTGCAACTACACAACATGATTTAGGTTATGATTCGAGAGATGAAACAAAAATTACAGAAATGGGTTTTCAAGGTAAGGATTCTATTGCAAGTACTAGTTCTTCAAGTAGTAGTAGCCTCAATGAAACTCAACATGAAAAAGAAAGAATAGAGCTTTTCCACATAAGCGTTATTTCAAAGCATACCAAGATAGATACTCTTTTTTTATACTAGATCTCAAGCAGACCTCATATTTGAAGACACTGTTAAGAAATTAAAATTGGAAACTACTCCACATCCTAAACCATACCCTCTAGAATGGATATGTGACAATTCCAAATTGCATGTGACAAGAAGGTGTAAACTTATATTTTCCATCACTGCAAACTTTATAGATGAGGCAGAGCTTGATATTATTCGATTGGATATCTGTGGTATTGTGTTGGGAAGCCCATATTTATATGATAGGAGAGTCATATTTCATCGTCATGAGAACAAGTATCATTTTTTTAAAATGGAGTTGAGTACATTGTTAGAGCACATACAAAGAAGCTGAATTTGTCACTTGTAAATGTTGGACAAATGAAGAGATTAGTCAATGCTAGTAAGAATTTTGTCCTCTTGATGATCAAACCCAAAGACAATGTTGAAAAAGAAGATTTCAAGGTTGTGATGAAAAGTTGAAATCTAATTTATATGAGGTTGTTAACCAATATGATGAGATGTTTCAGGAACCAAAGGGATTGCCTCCAAAAAGGGGTATCCAACATGAGATACAATTGCAACAAGATTTTCCTCTTCCAAACATTGGTATGTATAGGATGTCAGTCATGGAGAATGCTAAAATTAACAAACAAATCCAAGAGTTTCTTGACAAAAGGGTCATCATGCCAAGCACATCGCCATGTGGGTCACCAATTGTTTTAGTGCCAAAGAAAGATGGTACATGGCGCATGTGTGTAGATTTCATAGCCTTGAACAAGATTACGGTAAGGAATCATTATCCTCTTCCTAGAATTGATTATTTTCTTGATCAATTGAAATATGCTAAGTATTTTACTAGGTTGGATTTGAGAAGTGCATATCATTAGATTAGGATTGTTGAAGGAGACACATGGAAGACATCTTTCAAAATAAAGAAAGGTTTGTTTGAGAGGATGGTAATGCCATTTGGGATTTGTAATGCTCCTGCTACATTCATGAGAATCATGAATGATGTTTTAAGGCCTTTTCTTGATGATTGTGTGATTGTCTACTTGGATGAAATTTTGATATTTAGCAAATCTTGTGAAGAGCATGTTATGCATTTAAAGAAAGCTTTGGATGTCTTAAAGAAAGAAAAAATGTTTTTGAAGATGTATAAATGTGAGTTTGGAAAGACCTCACTTGTTTACTTGGGACATATTGTTGGAGGAGGAGAACTAAAAATTGATCCTTCCAAGGTCAAGGTCGTTTTGGATTGGCCCAAGCCCAACAATGTGACAATGGTAAGAATCTTTTTAGGAGAAGCCCAATATTGGAGAAAGTTTATTGCCAACTTCTCTTCAATTACATCTCCATTACATGCAGTGACAAGAATCGAGCAAGTTTTCCAATGGGGAGGCAAGCAACAAAAATATTTTGATGCATTGAAGGAGAATATTAATTCAACTCCAGTTCTTGCACTTCCTAATTTGAGATCCAAATAGATGCAATCAATTATGCAATGGGAGTAGTCTTGTTACAGCATGGTAAGCCCATTTGTTTTTGTTCTGAAACTTTTAATGGTGTTGTGATTAACTATCCTACTTATGATAAGGAGTTGTATGCATTGGTATAAAGTGTGAAAAAATGGAAACATTATTTGTTGGGAAAAGAAACTATCATTCACATAGATCATCAACCATTACAATACTTACAATCACAAACAAAGCTACAACAAGCAAGGCACTTTAGATGGATGGGTTTTCTACAACAATTCCACTTGGTTATAAGGTATAAGAAAGACATTTATAAAAAAATTGTCGATATTCTTTCTATGCCTGTTGTTAGTGCTTAAGTTATTCTTAAGCATAATTCTACCATGCATGAGAGTTGTGCTGAACAATATGCTTTAGATGTTGATTTTAAAGAGGTATATGCAACTTTGTGTCATTCTAACCAAGTTGAGGAATTGGATTACCATGTGCATGATAACATTTTGTATCATCTTGGCAAGCTATTTATTCCACAAGTTGAAAGAGTCAACATCACAAGGGAAGAACATTCTTCTCTTATTGCTGGCCACTTTGGTGTAGGCAAGACAATGGCTAATTTGCAAAGGTATTTCTATTAGCCTAAAATGAATGAAAGTGTTTCAAGATATGTAAGAGGATGTTCTTTATGTGCTACAAGTAAGCCTAGCAATATGAAGTTGGGTTTGTATACTCCACTTCCGGTTCCTTCTCGTCCTTGGGAAAGCATTTCCATGGACTTTGTAGGAGGTCTACCTATGTCTAAAAAAAATCATGATTATATTTACGTTGTGGTTGACCATTTTAGAAAAATGTGTATTTTGATGCCTTGTAAGAAGCAGGTTACAACTGAACAAATGACACAAATGTTCTTTCAACATGTTTGAGTACATTTTGGGTTGCCCAAATCCATTCCTTTTTATTGAGATTCTTGGTTTATTGGGAAATTTTGGTCAATATTATGGGCACTCATGGACACCAAGATGAAAAAGAGCACAACTTTTCATCTGCAAACTGATGGTCAAAAAAAAGTGGTGAATAGAAAAGTAGTACATCTTCTTCATGGTTATTGCAGCAAGCATCCTAAGATTTGGGATGAGAACCTACACTACATTCAACATGCTTACAACCAGGCTAAGCACTCTTCGACTCAAACATCTCCATTTGAGACATGTTTTGGTTATTTGCCAAAATCTACTTTAGATTTTATCTTTGAGAAAGATGTTGCTTTTGATGGTCATTATGACATTGATAGAGCAAAGAATTTCATTGAACAAATTCAATTGGTGCATCAAATGGTACAAGAACAGTTGGAAAAGAGCCAAGCCAAGTACAAGACAAGGCATGGTAAGAATTGTGTTGATCACAGTTTCCAAGTTGGAGATGAAGATTGGCTTTACATTAGCAAAGAGAGGCTTAAAGGAGAAGGTAAAAAACTGAAACCAATTAGATATGGACCTTTCAAGATTCTTGAAAAGATTGGTAACAATGCCTTCCATTTGGATTTTCCTCCTTATATGCAAATTTATGCAGTTGTTAATGTTGAGAATTTGAGATTGTATGAGCCTCCTTTGATTGATGATTAAGGAGATCATGTTCAGATTCCTTCCATAGATGATTTCTCGCTAGAATATCTTTTAGAACTGCATGAGAATACAATCCTTGACAAGAGGATGAGAACTTCAAAACGAGGGAATGTGGAATACCTTCGAGTGGGTCTTAAAGGCACAAATCCAAAAAAATCCAAATGGATTGAGGTTGGAAAGGTGAGGGAATTGTACCCTCATCTTCAAATTGACTGAAAGTAGTCTTTTGGAGGTCCAAAATCTTTACAATGGGGAGGAGTGATCCAGGGCATCAAAATATGCTCAAAAATAAAAGTTCTCAAAATTTCTTGAAAATGGACTCATGCGTAGGCATCGTCCTCATGATTCCAACACAACTTGAACGGGTTCAAATGGACGTCGTATGTGAGAGATATTGCATTCTATCCACTTTGCCAAACATGTAAAATTTTGCTAACTGTATAGTTTGTATAGTTCATACATGCCATGTGGTAGCTGAACGTACATTCCATACAGCTAACCTGGTAGGGTGATGTGGATTGTTGACTGGGTAGAGGTGCTAACATGGCAAGGTGATTTGGCATATGAGGTGGACCTATCAAGTGCTGACACGTGGGGTGTTTGTGGACCAATGGTATGGTGCCACATGGCCCAGACATGGGCTGCCACGTGGCACCCCTCTGTGGTGTAAAAATTTTGGTTGGAGTTCGTGGGGGTCAAACCCACAACCTCTGGGGAAAGTGGTAATGTGTTGTCATAGGCCGAGCTACCAACCCGCCTGCCATGTGTTTCTTAACCTATATGTTTTAAACTAGTATTTAAGTTTGTTACAATGAATGTTTGGGTGGAGAAAAGGTTTGGGGCTTAGCCACAACCCTTGGTTACACATACCCTAATACACACGACCTTACCACAGGACCAAAGCGTGAGGTTACAACTATTAATCCCTAGTTCTATAACACTTGTCACATTACTATATGCGCAAAGGTTCCAATGGGTGGGTTTTATACTCTAGGTCGGCGTCAGGCCACATGGGCCATGCGACCAACACCTCCGCCAAGAAAGGTGCTTGTGCCTCCTAAATGTTCGAAAATTCACCATGATTTGCGGAATGCACAGGGTGTTGGTTTTTTGGCATGGGAAACACCTGTGAGCTAGGTTAGTCACACATAGGTGCATTTTGGCGAGTAGAGACAACAAAGAATTGGGAGAAAACTTCCAGAGTTGTATTTTTCTCAGTTTTTTCCAAACCATGTGTAGGAAGAGCCCAAATAGGGTTTTTTGGACATTCTGGAGCCATTAAAGCCATATATTTTTCATTCTGAGCATTGTAAAGAACTTATTTTGACACTTTGATAATTAATGAAAATGATCCATTGGAAGCTGGACCAGGAGATGTATCCCAAGAGAAGGGTGAACTCCTTTATGATTTTGTTGTGTTAATGTGTTTACTTTGATGGTTGTTACGTATGTTTATGATTCTCATGATTAAGTAAAAAATCTCATTAAGTTATATTAGTTTGTAACTTGATCCTATTACCCAAGAACATACAAATTTCACTTGCAATTTTAAAGAGACTCAAGCCTTTTCATTTTCAGATCATTGTGTGAGACTAAGGGCTTACATAGGAATAGGGAATCTTCCTTATTGCGCGCCCCTCAGAAATCTTCATGAGAAATTGTCTCAATTTTCCCTCATGACATCGTGAACCTCTGAGAAACAAGGTAGTCGTTAACCTTCAGTTCATCTCACGATGGGAGTGATATTAGGTTGTGACAGGGACGTTGCCACACCTCTCCCTAATCTATATGATATATGTGTATGACCCATTTATTCCATATGTGATTTGGATTAGAAAGCATTACCATGCCTACATCCACTGACAAAAATAATATTAATAACTCTTATACATGAAATCCATAACTTAAATCATCATCATAATATATGTGTAATAAATCAAGTACTCATAATCAAAGTCAATAGTCCACTCCCCGGCTCAATCCGGAGTCCAAGGTATTCTTTTGATTCCATCAACATCCTCATCGTGTCATGTTTCCTGCACACTCAAGAAACGTCATCATAATACTTGTCAATGCTATACATCAATATTAATAACATATCAAAATTTCAATACTCAATTATAACATAAACTTTAACCCATAAATCAATCAGTTAATCATATAGTACCATGTGTAGCTGAATCACTTGCACACAAGTGTCCTCAAAGAATAAATCAATGTTATGAAATTTTGTTCAGTGAAATCTAGATGTTACATACACACCCTCTTGTTTAAACTTTGTCCTGAATTTTGTACAATCTAACAATGAAAACAATAAATAGAGTTGCTACTAATCTATCAATCTAGATTTCAAAATAAATAAGGAAATTTTTGACGCATCTTATGTGCGTCCCACCAAGTGGAAGAATATGGACTATAACTGTCCCATTGGACCTTGACTTGATCGACCAAGCGACATCGTATCTTTTGAGTGTGATGGTTCAGTATGCAGATTGGCTTTGCTATGAGAGCACAATCAATAACATATGACAGATTTGAAATATAATGATGTAAAACTAAAACATGAAACACATTGTGCATACGCCCCCAAGAATTAGGTAAGGCTATTCAATAAGCTACAAGTCCTTTAATTAGCACAATTTCCAAACTTAATCTAACTTTTATGCAGCTTCACCCACAAAAACACTTTATCACCAACCTTATAACTATGGTCTATATGATGCACATATGCATAACTCTTTTGTCGGTCTTGCGCTTCCTTAATCCTTTTCTTTATGGTTCTCATTTGATCTTCCATATCCTAAATCACTTATGGTCCCCCCAGGACCCTATCTTCTAGTCGATCCCATCTCAAAGGTGTCCTACATGGTCATCCGTATAGAAACTCAAAAGGTGCCATATTTATCGAAATCTGGTAACTGTTATTATACACAAATTCTACCAAAGGAAAATATTCTTCCCATTGCTTATGTTGATCTATCACATAAATTCAAAGCATATCTTCTAGAATTTGATTTTTTCTTTCCATTTTTCCATCGGTTTCAGGGTGATATGTTGTACTAAAATTTAATTGTGTGCCCAAATCCTCTTGGAAACTAGTCCAAAAAAATCCAGTGAATATCGATCCTCGACTAGAAATTATCTTTCTCGGTACACCATGCAATATTGCTATTTCATTAATAAAATTTCTATCTATGTCAGGTGCTTGATATGTCATACGAGATGGAATAAAATGTGCACTCTTCATCAAAGTGTCGACAACTACAAAGATAGAATCGTGTCTCTTTTTCATCAATGGAAATCCAACAATAAAATCCATCGATATAACTTCCCATTTTGATTCAGGAATCACGTGTGGCTTTAATAATCTTGTTGTATGTCTATGCTCAACCTTCACTTGCTGACATTCAAGACATATGGCCACATAGTTAACTATATCATATTTCATTCCCTTCCAAAAGAATAGTGGTTTAAGATCTGCCTTCATTTTCGTGACTCCAGGATGAGCCATATACACTGCTCGCTGAGATTCATTCAAAATTAAATTTATTATTTCATCATTTGGTGGTACATAAATTCTTCCATTATATCTTAATATCCCATCACTATCCAAAGAATAACCCTCATATCTAGGCATCATCATGGTATCTTGTTTTATATTGTCTTTTACTTCCTTGTACCAGTTGTCATCAATCTATAATGCTAAAATATTCTCCCGAAGGTTCATTTTTAGTGGTATTACTAAGAAAATGTGTGGTCTCTGAATCAACGCATCTGCTACTCTGTTAATTGTTCCTTTGATCTACGTGATTTCAAAATCATACTCACTTAAAAGTTCTTACCAACGTCTTTGTCGTGCGTTCAAGTCACTATGTGTAAAAATTTGTTGTAATCCACTATGATTAGTTTTCAATTTGAATTTACGTCCAATAAGGTAGTGTCTCCAAACTCATCAGGAATAAACAATCAATAATAATTCCAGATCATGGGTTGCGTAATTCTCTTCATGAATTCTTAGTTTCCTTGAAATATATGCGATAACTTGACTGTCTTTCATTAGTACTCCACCTAGTCTTTCCTTGGATATGTCAGTGCATACTATGAATTCCTTGCCATATCAGGAAATTTCAATATCGATGTTGTTGTTAATAATTCCTTAAGCTTTTGAAATGCTTCAATGCCTTTTTCTGACCATACAAATTTCTTATTCTTCTTTTGAAATTCTGTAATTGGATTTTCTATTTCTGAAAATCCTTCGACGAAGCTTCTATAGTAACCTGCTAATACCATAAAACTACGTACTTCTTGCACGTTCATCGGTGTTGGCCATTCCATAATATCCTCTATATTTGTTGGATCCACAACAATACCTTCTCCAGAAATAATGTGTCCCAAATAGTGAATCTTTGTCAGATAAAATGAACATTTCGACATCTTTCCGTACAATTTGTTTTCTCTTAAGCACTGCAAACATAATATTAGATGTTCGTTGTGCTCCTCTCTTTTCTGAGAGTAAATTAATATATCGTCAATAAATACCTGTACGAACTTCTCCAAGTATTCATGGAACACCCCATTCACTAAACTCATGAATACACCGGGGGAATTTGTTAAACCAAACGGTAATACAGTAAATTCGTAATGTCCAAATCTTGTTTTAAACGTTGTTTTAGGAATGTCTTCCTCTTTGATTCACAATTGGTGATATCCCGACCTCAAATAAATCTTTGAAAACACAATCGCCCCCTTCATTTGATCAAATAAGTCATTAATTCTTAGTAACGAGTATTGATTCTTAGTTGTGGCTTTGTTTAATTGACAATAGTCAATGCAAAGCCTCCAAGATCCATCCTTCTTTCATACAAAAATTACTGGTGCACCCCATGGTGATACACTTGGACGTATAACTCCCAAATATAATAACTCTTTCAATTGCATCTTTAACTCTTGCAATTCAGGTGTCGACATTCGATATGGCATTCCAACAATCGATTATGTTCCAGGTTTTAGATCTATAGTAAATTTCAATTCTCTTTTTGGTCATACACACGGTAGTTCCTCAAGAAAAATATCAGTAAACTCCGATACTACCAAAAATTATTCCAATATTTTTGTGCCACCTTTTTCATTAAGAGCTAAAATGGCATACAACTTACATCCTTTTGCACATATTTTTCTTCCTACAATTACTCTATTTTTTCCTAAATCATCAATTAATCTTAAACTTTTTGTCTTACAGTTAAGTATTACATTGTGAGATTCTAACCAATCCACCCCTTTCACAATTTCATAAGATCCTAAGGTTGTGACAAAAAGGGATATGCTAGCGACGAATTCACCCAAATTAATATTACAATATTTAACCTTTCCACCAACTCTTTGCTTGGCTCCTGATGCAAATTCTACCTACCTAAAATCGTCTTGTTCGACTTCCCTCACCTTAATTCTTTTGAGTGAAACACTCAAAATGAAACTCTCAGTAGCTCTTGGATCTATCAAAATACTAAAATGTTGATCTGATATCATACATGAAGTATTGATAATTGTAGATTGATGCTCAGCCTGGAAGTTATTCACTACTGCATGAATCCTATGGGCCTTGCCCAGATCTCCTACTACCGTATCTCTTGCTCATCCAGTAGCTCTTACCTTCTTGATAAGACAATATCTATGATAGTGGGGCTCTCCACAAGTCCAACATCCATTCGTAGGGTCGGTGCTCCTAGTTCCAAAGGAAGAATATGTTGATCTAGGGTTCTGATATTCCGATCTATTCCATGGAATAGATCTATACTGTTGTTGATACTATTGAGGATGACATGGCTACTGCTGTTGTGGTTCTCTATACAAAGTCTTATGATTGGTAGCCTATTTGCGGGGTGTAGAAAATACAGGTCCTCTAGGTGTATCACGGTGCCCAAAAGTATGTCTAACGTGTGTCTGTTGTTGCGACACTCTATGTGGAGTTTGTCCGGTCTACCTAGATGGATTCCTACCCTAAAATCCACTATTCAATTCTTCCTCAGCGATAAAATATTTCTGTACTACATCGTGCAAGGTCTGAGGCATCAAAATCCTCACCTTAGCACAAATGTTGTAGTTGAGACTAAAAACAAACTTATTCACCTTAAACTTTTCAATGTTCAGATGTGAAACATATCTGAGAAACTCCATTAATATATCCTCATACTCAGGTACCATATGAATGCCCTCTCATAAAGTGTTGAATTCATTGAGTTGACACTCAATGAACTCATCATATAGGTACCTCTCTTGAAATCGCTCGTAGAACAATTCCCAAGACACATCTTCAATGGCCATATTCAGTTGTGGTAAGAGTGTCTTCCACCAAAGAAGCACACTCCATTTCAGCTGGAATACTGCAAGGAAGACATTCATGTTGGAGGTATAATCGCACAATGTAAAACACATTTCCATATTCTCCAACCAAGCTTCGATGGCTAAACCGTCCGTGGAACCCCAGAACTCAGGAAATTTTACCTTCATGAGTTCTCTATGAAAAATACCACTAGCTACAAGAGGGCACTGTGAACCCTCATTGGGTGAAGATCCTCTACCCTCGTCACGATCAAGGAAATTTATTAGCGCCTCTAACATATTTTGAAAAGACCTCGTCATACGCATGACATCGCCCACTACAACATGCTCTTGCTCAGTAGTATGCTCTTCTCCCAATGGAGAAGATCCCTCGGGTGTGGGTGTACTTGGAGGAGGCACACATATTCCTCCTGCACCCCAAAGTATACTCGTCCTCCATCCTCTAACCATGATACCTACATAAAACAATTTCAATTTATATTAGTAATACATCTTTAATTAAATAAATTACATTGGAAGTCATAATGATTCATGTGTCGCAGAGTAGAACCTCGCTTCAATACTGTTAGTGTCCTATAAATAGGTTGTTAGGGTGCGATTTAAAAATGCATGATAGGGTAAATTCATGCTTTGGTCTCATAAATACCATGGCATGACTTTGCTTAGGTTATGAGTCAATGGGTTTGTGATTGATAAATTTGTTGAGTAAGGTCATAAAATAAAGTTTGAGTCATGAAACATATGGTCTTGATGCCAATGATATGGGTTTTCATGTCACTAAAGAGTCACAATGAAAGATCATGAGGTGAATTCAAGTCAATTAGAGTCAGTCTTTCCATGGTCCAAAGAATTTCATGAGCTCAAATTTGTTGGAGGCACATGGCATCATCAAGCAAATCATAACGATGCACAAGTTTCTATGCAACGTCCTAATGCTACGCAATTCAGTATTAAGGTACAACAAGTATGATGGGTACAATTGGTGGTTTAATTTGTCTTTATCATTCAAATTTTTCATCCTCCATGAAAATAAACCCTCTACCACTTTCCTTCTCTATAAATTCGCAAATCTCACATCCAAGCTTGTTGCAAACAGACTGTTGGGGACACTACTCACAACTCTGCACATCTTCAAATGAGCTTGCTTCCACAATCTCCAGCCACTGTTTTAGATTCCTAGTTGAATTTTGAAAGGAAAGCCTTTCTTATGAACCAAAAACTTCAAGCTTCACTTTAAATTCATGTCCCTTTCTACATTGAATTGAATTTTGTTAATTCATTGCGCATCTGCAAATGCAAGGTTTTACAATGTGCACAATCCTTATTTTTCATTTTCATAGGGAATTGATACATACCAACATCGTGGAAACTCCAGAAGGAAGAAGCAGGAACACAAAGGTTGGTGATATCATCATATTTGAGCCTTAGGGTCTAAGTCTAGTAAATGCAGATCCAAAAATCAGAGCTTATTTTGAACAAGTGGGTTGTATAAGGTTTTTTTAAAAGCTTCAGAGGTACAACATGCAGGTGGAAAAGGAGTTTGCATTGAGTTTTAATGGCATTGGGGCTAAGGTGTGAAACATCTAGTTTAATTTTTCTAAAGGCACCATCGTTGATGCAACATAGATCCCTGGTCATGGAGAATAATGGTTCAAAGGTATGCAATTGGATCTATCTTGCTATAATGAATTTTTGAAACCAAAATTTAGAAACATTGATTTTGGAGCCACTATACCTAGAAAACTTCTACTAGAGAATCATAGAAATTTGTTGAGGGAAATTCAAAGGTTCTTTACATGTAAAGGGAGATTCACTGGGGTTTACCAATATCATATCAGACTATTAATGTATTTCACCAGTAGGAAACCCTTGAATCTGCCTTATTACCTTTCCAGAAGCTTAGGGAAGATGGCTCACAGAGTACAAGCAAGGAGAGATCAAGGAGAACCTATCCCCTTCCATTTTTCTTTGATAAAGTTGTTGGTGTTAGAAGAGATTAGAAAGAGGAATCAGGATTGGGAAGCTTTTGTAGCATCATCATAGATAGAAGTTGATTATTTAAACAACCCTCAAAGCATGAGAGGTACACCTTCATCAGTAACAACTACCACCACATTTTCCCATAAAAGTTCTATAAAGAAAAGGGAAAAGGAAACTGAGGAACCTGCAGTAAGTCAACAAGCTAAAAAGAAGGTAAAAAGTCTCCAATTTTCCCTAGAAGAGGTCACAACCCCTAGAAAACCAGTTACTAGGTCAACATCTACAAGAATGCCTGCCATGCACACATCACAAACACCTAAGGAAGATCCAAAAACTTTCACAAAAAAATAATGTCCTGGTGACAAACACAACGTGATCATTGAGCTGCAAGAACAATTAAGGAAAGCCCATTTTGTTATAACACAATTGCAACATGAAAATAGGGAAATGAAGAAAAAGACTTTGGAACAAGCCTCCAAGAAAGATATCTTGGTAATAGGTGAAGCATCAGTCCCTATAACTCCAACAAGATCTAAACAAAAGGGTAAAGGGAAGGAAGTGGAGCAGAGTTTAGAAGTGAAAGAAATACCTAAAATTGTTGTTAATTTGACTAGATCCTCAGCCAAGAATTTGAAAACTCAGAAGGAACTTCTAGCAAAAAGTCAGCCTACAAAAAGGAAAAGTGATGAGGGTCAACATACTTTCAAGAGATTAAGGAAAAAACTAAGAGAAGAACAGGATATGATAATACAACAAAGGGAGGAGAATAGAAGAGCAAAGATGATATGTAAAGAACTCCTTGATTATTGTGAGCCTGCAATAGAAAATGTCATATTCATGGTAAAAGGTAACTTGCCTCTACATAAACAGATGAAGAACATATATAAGCAAAATCTAACTTTGAGAAAGGAGAACAGAGCCCTCAAACAAAACTTGAAGCAGTTGGATACAGATAAGAAGGGGAAGGGCAGGCTTGAATTGCTTGCTGAAGTAGAAGAAATTTAAGTCCCTGGCGTTGGATTCATCAATTTTTGCCTCTTTTGACTATGCGCAATAGAAAACCAAAATTTTGATTATCAAAATCCCCTAAGTATTTGGATGGAATTCTTATGCACAATGTTATTTTGTTTGATGCATCATTATACATGATCATTTTGTTGCCCTGCTATGCATTGGAGATTTATGTTTTGACCTGTAAATGACAGATTTACAGTTGCTTAGCAGGCATAACGTGCAACTATAACGGTCTAATTTGGAGTAGTTGTATGAGGTTCTTTGTCAAAGTTTGGAATGGGGAATCTTAGAGTGAAAATGAGATAAACATTGAGTGCATCAACTTAAATAATTTGTCAATCAGGAAGTGAAGTGAGTTCTTCATGGCAATTTACATGTATCAAGGATTTACGGTTTGAGAGGAAAACATGTTTTTGAAGGAAAGAAAGAGGTCTTGGGAACCCTAAAATGATTTTGATTTTTTTATTACCATCAAACCATCACTATCAATCAATCCACGTCAGGAAAAGCAAGCAAATTACATGAAAATCACTTGTTGTGCAACTGCACTACATTTCTGTTGAAGGTTGTTGTTGTGCAGCAACCATGTTGCGCAATTGTGACAGAGTTGCTAGAACGCCTCAAAATTAGCCTGAATGAGTTAGCAAGGTGTACCATCTTGTCCACATCAAATGCAAGGGTCAAGAGCAACATATTAGGGACTCAAGAGTTGATTTTCATCAGGTTGTTATGTGAAATTAATGAGTCAAGTTTGACTCCTTCTTCTTAGTTGCTTGTTCAGATTTTGTAGCCAAATATATTGTAATTGTTAGAATTATCATAGGATGACATTTGAATTTGAATTTTTGTAGCATAGGAAGAAATTTTTGTATATATTATATGAATCTATGAAAGTAAAAGGGTTGGAAAGTGTGTAAGAGAAGGACTGTTGAAAACATTTTGTAATTCTCTTTGATATTAATGAAATTTGTTGGATCAGAAGTTCCTAAGATTTGACTCCAGAGATACATGTGATTGTGCTACTTTATGCATATGATCTTACCGTATTTTTATTCTAGTTTAAATACATCTATGTGATATGGATTCTTCTTTGTGTTAATTTGAACTATATGTATCAGAATTTATTTGCATCTGATGCTATGTTGCATGTAATTTCAGTTGTCTTTCTTCTATTATCACCTTGGGATTCATCCTTGTTAGATTCCCTAAGGGGTTATTTGTTTTCTCTATAATATTCTATCTACAATGATATCTAATTTTCCTAAAGAAGTTCTTTCTATCTTTCCTCTGATCAATCACTTTTCAATCCACCAAGTATCCAGTAAGACTTCATTTATTTATGACCTTTCAGTGACTCCATTTCCCAATGGACTTTCTATTCACATTGCCACTAACTATATGAATTCAATCCTACCTTAGAGATCTAGAGTTTGGATGAAATACCAAATAAATTCTTTCAGTGATTGATTTGAAGAGAGAGATCCCCCTCTGGGTTGGAAGGGATAGCTTCTATCCTCAAGTTGGTTTGTGGTTACCTTTGTGATTTTATTTCTTCAGCCAAAGCAATTTACAGAATGATAACATTTTGGCACCATTTTCGGGGAGTGAAGGTGAAATATTCCATGGGAGAATGATAAAATTTTCAAATTTGATTCTTGAGGGTGACAATGAATCAGACAAAGCTCTTGCTGAATTTTCACTCCGGTGACTCCAATTTTGAAGATCATTTGCTGAAGATAAAGTGTTGTTAGAGAATCATGTCTACTAAAAGGAAACACACAAGGCATCATCAAGATCCTAGCCCTCTAGAAGCTATTGATAATCTAGAAAAGATTATGCGCAAAGCTGACAATAAAGCACCACAATTAGGTATTTTTCTGGACTGAGTTTCATCATTGCCTAAAGATGGAGTAAAGGATATTCAAGATCTAGATTTTAACATAAAATTTGAGCAGTATTTGTTTAGATCTAAGTTAGAGTCAGATCTATCCCAATCTTTTTGATGAGAAGAGATTCCTTTTTTTAATTTATTTTCCTTTACAGTCATCAGTTAGTCCTTTAAAAAGTCCTGCATTGATTTTATCTAACACATTGGTTGGTAGCCCTAAGTTTTCATCATCTAGTCTACCTTTTCCTTCAAGTCTTCTTTGAATCATGGTATCCAGATTTTCCCCATTAGCTCTCCCTGTTGCACTTCATGACCTACCACACAATTATGCACAAAGAATTAAACAATTTGATGCACGAGGAGACATAACAACTCAACAACATTTAGATAGGTTCATTGATTTCATAGATCTTGAATAAGTAGACTATGAAAATGTTAAGATGAGGTTATTTGCATAGACTTTTCAGGAGAAGTTAGAAAATGGTTTAAGGATCTCTCAACAACTAGAATTCCTAATTTTGAGAATTTTGAGGCTATTTTTCTTGGGAGGTGGGGAAATAAAAAAAATCCTTTGCAGTTGTTGAAAAAATACAATAATTTGAAGAGACTCCCTATTGAGACAGTTCAGGAATTTTCCAGCAGATCTATGAAGGTTTATAACTCCATTCCTGATCAAGTAAATCCTCCTCTAGGAGCTGCTCAAATCCATTATGTTGATGCATTTGAGAGTGAATTTTCCTTACTACTAAGAGAGAGAATATCCACTTCTCTGACTGATATGATGAATGATGCAATCGAAGTGGAAGTGATCCTAGTTGCATCGGGGAAGATTAAGCTCCAAATAGAAGATGAAAAGAAGAAGGAAAAAGAAGAAACATTACCCTCTACATCTCAAGCCTCAGATGCAAAATTGGACTTGATGGTAAATACTATGGAGAAATTGGTAGAAAATTTGTCAACAGATGACAAGCCCCATGAGCTTCAAGCTAGAAATCAGAATTTTAGAAGGCCTCTAGTGACAACTCAAAGGCTCAAAGGTACTCTACAAATGGACATGTCTTATGCTACAATGTCAATCTTTGGTCAGGAAAGAAGGTTATACAGAGAAGTCTTATTGAAATACATGGTGAGTAGCAAAGATAAACCCAACAACCATCCCATCTATTCGATTGATACTGATATTGGATCTATTATTTTCTATAATGATTTGTGTCTCGAGGAAGATGATTGGAATACTTAAAAATATCAACAAGAAGAATCAGTTTTAGAACAAATCAACAATGAAGATGAGGGTGTATGGAATATGGATTTTGATGGAGCAATCAACAAAGAGGGAGGAGGGGCGGGTGTATGGATTATTCCTCCTGGTGCTAAGTCTAATTCAAAACTGTGTTCCTATAAGTTGGCCTTTGATTTCACAAATAATATGGATGAATATGAAGCTCTTATTTTAGCTTTGAGCACTCTAAGGGATTTGGGGGCCAAGAAGATATATGTACATGGATATTCTGAACTTGTAATCAACCAAATTAAAGGTACATACCAAGCTAAGCATCCTAGATTGGGGGCCTATAGGAATTTAGTCTTGGATTTTCTTGGAAAATTTTTCGAATATAACATCTTAGTGGTATCAAGGGAACATAATCCGACTGCAGATGATCCTGCCACATCAACAAGTTTTTTCAAGATCCCAGTTTATCCCAACAAGAAATATGAAGTTGAGTTCAAGCACAGGCCAACCATTCTGATGTAGCACCCCACCTCAGTGGGGCTTGCGCGACCTCCCGGTCAATGGATCTTCAACTCTCTGAGCTGGAGAAGCTCTTCGGGTCCCTGCTAGAACTTCCAAGAAATAAAATCCACAAGCCCTTCTAAAACCTCACCTTCACAAGCTTGTTTCGGGCCCAAACTTCTCCCACATGACCACTGACTGTGACTAGATGCCTACCCAAAAGGTGCTTCGTGACTTCAGAATTCGAGTGTTTTAATGTGAGCCACTACCGACTCTCTCGATCCCTGAATTTGTGGGTTAACAATTCGACTGGTGCTAGCTCCTCTTCTCTAGCTCCCTTCAATGTGACTTCAGGCTGTGACCTGGGGCCCAACTTTTGAGCGCTTTGGAACTTCGCTCTTCGGGTCTTCAGAAGACAACTTGCCTCTCTCCTTCCGAAGTTTGAACCCTGAATTCTCCTCGCATCGGATCAACAGTCCTCGTCTCCTTGCAACTGATGGTTTTGATCTCCCTTATCTCTTCGCGAAGTTGCCCCTCTACTCCTTGCGATATTCCCGAACCATGAATTCTCCCTTCCATCAAAAGATCTACGATCAGATCTTCTTCCAGATCGATGACTCAAACTAACTCTTCGAAACTTTGGAGTGTCAAGTGACTTCCAACTCCTATCATTCTTGCAACTCCAGAGGATCTAACGACGCAGGATAGATGGAACTTCTCTCCTCGATGGTTCTCTACCATTCTTCAATACCTTTCTATGGCATTCCCCTATTGAGAAACTTGGTGTTAACCCTTTTGAGCTTGAATTATATGAGGTGACTTCAACCCTCGTGCTTCCTTCGAACTATTCTAAGTCTCTATCCTTCCTGAGCTTGATTATTGCTGCAACTAAGGGATTCTCAGGAATCCTGCTCACACACCTTGCGACCTTCACAATAACCTATGGATAAAACTCCAACAATGTGCACTCCTTGCAGCAAAGATTATTCAACCACTCTCCCCGGTTGAACAAGTCTAAGGATCGACTTGGCCTATGCACACCTTGTGTGGTTCTATACCACTCTTGTACTTTTGTTGATACAAGTTCAACGATATCTCTCTTGAGATTTTTTGAGATTAACTCAGATTCTGTCAACGCACTCCTTCCAGACTTTCATTGCACTCCTTGCAGGAATCCTCAGGAAGAGAAACAATTGAAACTTATATATTTATCACATGATTATACATTCAATCATGAAATCACATCCATAAGCATAGAAACAAATTGCACAACAGAGACTAAAAGAGAAATGCAAACATACCATTCATAAGGTGAACACAACAACCATAATACACCATACAATTGGGTGAAATCATTCTCTATTATATTAATTCAAGTGCTCTGTACACAAGTTCTTCAACAACAATAACTATCGGTTCATTACAACTACCAACAACTCCTCTACAACAACTTCTACTACTCTCCTGGGAAACAATACAAAAATCTCTCTCTCTAAAAGAGTCTTTCGAGCTCTTCCCTCCTAACTACTCTTGAGCTATCTTATCAAATTAAAGACTATCAACTACTTAAAATTTATTTCAATAAATATTCGAATCAGACAGATAAGAGCGAAATCTCTAGATTTGTACTACAATCTCCCAACTCATTAAAGCAATTACATTTTTCCACCATCTTCATACGATGTTCATAAATCAAAATCTATTCCAGATATTACATTAATATTATGCCAACTTTGAAATTTGAAAATTATTTAAAATGCACGTTGGTGCATCCAACTGTCCTCCATTCGTGCTTTGTTGGCGATTCTCCTACATCACATTCCAGATAATGTCAAATACTGACAAGTATTTGAAGAGGAGAAGAAAATTATCAGATTTCTGAAGATGGAAGAAGAGTATGAAAATGTCCAAATTGATGAAGAATTTTTTTATAATAAAGATGAAGATGCAGATGTTGTCTCAGTTTCATATGGGTATGTAAATCAGATAGCAGGAAGAGAGATTATTCAATTGAAGAACAATACAATTCCCAAAGGTCTTGTGCCTCTTGAAAAATTGTTTTATAACAATTATGTGGCTAAAAATCCTAGGGTAACTTTGAATAAAGATGAGGTTGATGAATTCAATATAGGGAATGATAAAGAACGTAAATTTGTTAAGTTGTCTAAGTCCTTTTCCCTCGAGAACAAAGAGAAATATATTGAATTGATGAAGCAGTTTTACGATGTGTTTGCATGGAGTTACAAAGATATGAAAGTATATGATAAAATCATCATTCAACATATAATACCAATTAAAGAAGATTAGAAACCTTTCAGAAAAAAATTGAGAAGAATCAATCCACTCTTGTTGCCACTCATTGATAAAGAGGTAAGGAAGTTGTTTGATTCCAAAATAATTGTTTCTTTGAGATTCTCCAAATGGCTAGATAACCTTATGCATGTTAGAAAGAAAAATGGCGAAATAAG
Organism: Picea engelmannii; assembly: GCA_009831015.1. NCBI lineage: Eukaryota > Viridiplantae > Streptophyta > Pinopsida > Pinales > Pinaceae > Picea > Picea engelmannii. Next base: position 64,440 of record ML794158.1, read on the forward strand.
GATTTGTATATATTTTAGGAATTTGAACAGAGTTTCTCTTAAAGACAATTATCCCTTGCCAAAGATGGATCACATCTTGCAAAATATTGTAGGCTCCCAGAGAATGTCAATGTTGGATGGGTTTTCTGGATATAACTAGATCATGGTGCACCCAGATGACCAAGAGAAGACAACATTTATAGCCCCATGGGGCACCTTCATGTATGCTAAAATTCCCTTCGGACACATGAATGCATGGATGATTTTAGGGGATAAATTTCTCTCATGGGCTAATTTTCCGTGGTTTTTCCAAAAACGCGATTCACTATTTCAAAAATTATTCGCCGAAATTCTATAGGATAAAACTATTTTACCTTAAAAATTGCCAAAATTTTATAAAAACTATACAAATTCCTATAAATTTGAACATTTTAAAAAAAATATCGCCAAACATTTATAGTTGGCATATGAAGGATTAGTAAGATTTGCCAAGGTTTATACATTTTAAAACAAATTTCCATCCTTAAAATCATCCCTGCATGAATGTAGGGGAAACTTTTCAGATGGCTACAAGCATAGCATTTGATGAGAAGAAACATAAGTTCAATGTCATTTACTTAGATGATATAACTGTGTATTCAAATTTTGACAGTGAGCATTTGCAGTATTTGAAGCAAGTTTTTGAGAAGTGCAGAAAACTTGGGATCTCTCTTCACCCAAAAAAGTCATTTTTTTTGTGTGGGAAGGAAAATTGTTGGGACATATAATTTCAAAGGAAGGTATCAAAATTGACCCTAACAGAGTGGCTGAAATATAGAAAATCAATACTCCAAGGAGAAAAAAAGAGGTACATTCCTTTTTGGGTAGGATAAATTTTTTGATAAGGTTTATTCCTAATCCGGTTGAAATAATAAAGCATATCACAAGTATGTTGAGGAAAGGAAATTAAATAAGATGGAAAACATATGCAAAGCATTCTTTTGAAGAGGTGAAGGTAGCTCTAACTAAATATCTTGTTTTGGTTAGCCCATATTTTTCAAGGGATTTTATCATTTTTTCCTCTGTTTCAGAGCACACTATAGCAGGGGTATTAATGCAGGAAAAAAAATCAGATCCAGGAACACCCTATTGCTTTTTTCAGTAGTTCTTTGAGAGATTACACTCTTAAGTGAAATATTATGGAGAAGGAGGCCTATGCCTTAGTAAAGGCTTTGAAAGAGTTCATAATGTATATTTTACACTCTCATATTCGTGCATATGTTCCTAACAGTGTTGTTAAGGACATCTTGACTCAACCTAATCATGAGGGCAACAGAGGTAAGTGGATTGCATCCATTTTGGAATATGTCTTGGAGATTAAACCTACAAAACTAATTAAAGGACAAGGTCTTGCTCAAATGATGACACAATCTAATTTCGAGTTATTGGAAGTGAATTTTATTGTTGATCTTTCACAGGATGTAGAAGAAGAAGTCCCCCCTCAGGTAAGACATAAATTGTTGGACTCATCTTCGTACAGTGAAATTATCTTTGCTTTACAAAATTTGCAGGCCCCTCATGAATTAACAAAAACCAAAGCCAAATTTTTAAAACATAAGGCAACACATTTTTGTGTACTTAATGGTTCCCTCTATTGGAAAGACCCTAGTGGAGTGTTATTGAAATGTCTTCTAGAGGATGAAGCTCAACAAACCATGAAGGAGTTCCATAAGGGTGACTGTGGAGGTCATCATTACTAGAAATAAACAATTAATGAAATTTTGAGATCAGGGTTTTACTGGCCTACTATATTTGTTGATGTGTATAAATAGGTTTCCACTTGTCATGAGTGTCATATTTTTGAAGGGAAAAGAAAGTTTTTTCCTTCTCCATTGAAGCCCATTTCTATAGAAGCTCCTTTTCAACAATGGGGCTTGGATTTTATAGAAGAAGTGCATCCTTAATCCTCAACTCAACATAGATGGATTTTAACAGCCACAAACTATTTAACAAAGTGGATAGAAGTTGTAGCTGCTCATCAGGAAACTGATTCAATCATCATTTAGTTTTTGGAAAGTAATATACTCTCAAGGTTTGGTTTCCAAGAAGGATTATTATTGATAATGTTGTTTCTTTTAAGTCTAAAAAATTAGTCAAATTCTACATTGATTATGGTATCACACTTAGCCACTCAACATACTAATACCCACAAGGAAATGGTTTCGTTGAATCATCTAACAAGAGTTTGATTAGGAACATAAAAAAGTTACTATAGGAGAATAATAAATCTTGGCACAAGAAGCTGATTTTTTCACTTTGGGCGGACAGGGTAAGTACAAAGAAGTCTATTGGCACATCTCCATTCCATCTTGTTTATGGTGAAGAGATAGTTTTTCCTACTTCACTTGAGTTTCCAGACATGAAGCTATTGCAAGAGGTAGATGTTGAACCTAACAATATTCAGAGGAGGATAAGTCAATTAGTTCATGTCCATCAGATGAGAGAAGAGGTTTTCAAGAATGCTCAATTATATCAAGACAAAATGAAGAAAGTGTTTGACAGAAGAACAAAGGCTGATGATTTTCAGATTAATGATTTGGTGTTAAAATGGGATGCAAGGAATGAAAACAAGGGAAAACATGCTAAATTTGAAAATCTCTGGAAGGGGTCATACAAGGTTGTAACATATCATGGGAGCAATGCATTTTTGTTACAATATCTTAATGGAGAATACATCAATGGAGGACCTTTTAATGGCAGGTTTCTCAAACATTATTCTACTTAAATCAATTTGATTTTCCACGTCATTGTAAATATCCATTTCTTTAGTATTGCAGGTTTGGTTAACACTCAACAAAATTTGAAGCTCGAAGAGAAGGCTCTAAGATTTGATGAATATTATTAAGTTTGTTTTGTGATCATATGTAAAAGTTCAAGTCATTTTTGAGTCATTTTAGTCAGTCAATAAAGATCTGAATGGATTAGGATACTAGTCTGCTTGTTCTTTGGCACCTCACAGGGTGGATGTCATCCCCATTGGAGCCATTGTTACTATCCTATAAATAGGTTGTTAGGATGCGAGTTAAAATGTATGATAGGGTAAAGTCATGTTTTGGTCTCATAAATACCATGGCATGACTTCTCACTATGATTTACATGGCATCATCAAGTAAATCATATCGATGCACAAGTTCCTACACAACGTTCTAATGTTGCACAATTGAGTATTAAGGTATGACGAGCTATGATGGGTACACTTGGTGGTTTAATTTGGATTTATCATTCAAATTTTTCATCATCCATGTGAAGAAACCCTCAGATACCACTTTCCTTCTTTGAAAATTCACAAATCTCCCATCCAATCTTGTTGCGCATAGGCTGCACGGGACGTTGTTCATAGCGTTGCGCATCTTCAAGTGATCTTGCTTCCACACTCTCGAGCCGTTGTTTCATATTGTTGGTTAAAATTTGAAAGGAAAACCTTTCTTATGAACCAAAAAATTCAATCTTCACTTTAAATCCATGTCCCTTGTTACATTGAATTGAATTTTGCTATTTCGTTGCACATTTGCAAATGTTGTGTTTTACACTGCGCACAATCCTTCTTTTTCATTTTCATAAGGAATTGATACATACCAGCATCATGGAAACTCCAGAAGGCAGAAGAAGGAAAAAATAGGGTGGTGATATCATCATATTTGAGCCTCAGGGTCTAAGGCTAGTGAATGCAGATCCATCAATCAGAGCTTCTTTTGAACAAGTGGGTTGTATCAAATTTTGTGAAAATATTTAGGGGTACAACATGTAGGTGGAAAAGGAGTTTGTATTGAGTTTTAATGGCATTGGGGCTAAGGTGGGAAACATCCAGTTTCAGGTTTCTGAAGGTACCATCGTTGTTGAAACACAGATCCCTACTCATGGAGAATATTGGTTCAAAGGTATGCAATTGGATATGTCTTGCTATCATGAATTTTTGAAACCTAAATTTTGAAACATTGATGTTATGTGTCATCTTGTCCACATCGAATGAAAGGGTCGAGAGAAACATATTAGGGACTAAAGAGTAGATTTTCATCAGGTTTTTATGTGAAATTAATGAGTCAAGTTTGACTCCTTCTTAGTTGTTTGTTTAGATTTTGTATCCAAATATATTGTAATTGTTAGCATTATCATAGGATGACAGTTGAATTTGAATTTTGGCATCACAGGAAGACATTTTTGTATGTATTCTATGAAGATATGAAAGTAAAAGGGTTGGCAAGTGTGTAAGAGAAGGATTGTTGAAAACATTTTGTAATTCTCTTTGATATTAATGAAATTTGTTGGATCAGAAGTCCCTGAGATTTGACTCCAGAGATACATGTGATTGTGCTACTTTATGCATGTGATCTTACAGTCTTTGTCTTCTAGTTTAAATACATCTATGTGATATGGCTTCTTCTTTGTGTTAATTTGAACTATATGTATCAAAATTCATCTACATTTGATGCTCTCTTGCATGTAATTTCAGTTGTCTTTTTACTATAATCACCTTGGGATTCATCCTTGTTAGATGCCCTAAGGGGTTATTTGTTTTCTCTGTAATATCCTATCTACAACGACGTCTAATTTTCCTAAAGAAGTGATTTCTATTTTTCCTTTGATTAGTCACTTTTCAATCCACCAAGTATCAAGTAAGCCTTCATTGATTTCTTACCTTTTTAGTGACTCCATTGCCCAATGGACTTTCTGTTCACATTGCCACCAACTCTATGAATTCAATCCTACCTTAGAGATATATCCTTTGGACGAAATACCAAATAAATCCTTTCAGTGATTGATTTGAAGAGAGAGATCCCCCTTTGGATTGGAAGGGCTAGCTTCTATCCTCAACTTGGTTTGTGGTTACCTTTGTGATTTGCTTTCTTCAAGCAAAGCAATTTACAAAGTGATAACATATACCATATGTAACGAACCTATAAATCTAATCATCAATGAGTAAGTAATACTAAGCACACACACACACACACACACATATGCAAATGATAATCAAGGGTAACTCGCAATTGCACACAATTATTTAAAAAAAAAAAAAACATTAATCCTTTAAATAAATTAATACATCACTTACGAAAAATACAAAGTTATCTCATCAATAACTTCTTAAGGGTCTGGCACTAATTCCAAATCTAACTAGGGACGCAATAAGGTGTAAGAGTGTAAATAGCTATCTGTTTTACAAAGGTTATGCAATTTGCGCTCTAAACTTTAATTATACCAAATGCACCGATTTTGATTATGCTCCAATAAATTTCAGAAGTCTATACATGGTCAGAAAATTTAGCATCTCAAAAATTGGAACAACCTAGATTCGCTATGGTGTTGACAGAGTAAGAAGTATTCTATAATTTGTTTTATTTTTATAATGACCATTTTGGATTTTATTAAGATGAATACGCCACCAGAAAATTAATAGTACAAGAGTTTGAGCTTGGATTGGACATGATATTGAAATACAGAGAATATGAACCCCGTGAACTTCCTAAACACCAGATTGGTTCTTAGTACCATAAGTTATTTCAACAAGTATGTAAACAATGGAAGCAAGGGCGTCTCATTGTTTTTGATAGGTACCAAAGGTGTCAAATGTATGGTAACAGGACTTTCGAATTCAACAAAGACTCCTAGGTGCCATCACCACCAAAACTTACAGAACACATCAGTGGTCTTTCATCACACTCTTCAGAATATTTAAACATTAAATAGAAAAGAAAACAAGGTGTTCAAGAACATACCAGATCCAAGCAATCTATGCAACAATCCATAAGTGTTCAAGGCAATTAAACAGATCGAGTAGTATCAATTCAATATCCAATTAGAATTAGATTATGTAAATTTTGGATCAAATTGAACGATGTCTATTTATTTTCAATTTGCTAGTTTAAAAATAAAAATAAAAATTATACATATAAATGGAAGGAATGCTATGTCATAATCCAAGACGTTTTTCCCATACATATTCAATTTACAAATTAAATACTCTATTACACAATAAAATAACCAGACAATTAAATACCATGACCAGAATAATGATGATATTTTAGGGTGATCTTCAACTTGGAAACTTATGCGACGTCCTTTCTTCCTTGCTAATCAAACGAATTCACTGGTACCTCCCAGCCAATGCTAGGGGTACTCTTCTTCCCCCTTATTCCCCCGAGCCACAAAGGGGTCACACACAGAAACTCAGATCTATAGCTAGCTCAATATTTCCCTTGCAAGGAGAGGCTTCCACCTCTTACACAAGACTTGCAACCCAACTCACACAAGAAAACTAGTCACAAGAAATGTTGACAGCATTTTAGTCATCCAACAATAAGGTACCTTACTCCTTCTTCTTCCTTCTTTTATAAGAATTTATACCTTAACACTTGTCATTTCATGTATAATTAGATCATTTTTAATAATTAAATTAGAGATTATTCACCCCAAGCACATGTCACTCTTCCCTCAGGTTGCACATTTTTTTTAATTAAATATTTTTTTTGAAATTTTCCTCGTCTCCACAATTAGTTCCTATATTTTCTCCTAGTTGTCTCTTAATTCCCCAATTTCTCCTTTAATGTGTCTCCTAACTAAATTATATTTGGAGTTTGATTATGACTTTATGATTTAGAGTCTAGTTTGACTTAGGATTCTAACTCTATGTTCCACCTTTCCACATGAAATAATTTCTTTTAATTAAAAATTACTTTTATTAATTACATACACACATTGTGCACGTCTTAAATTTTTATTCTCTCTTTACATCTAAATTTTCCTTAGACCCATTACTATAAAATTTATTAGACATAAACAATTAGACTTAGATTTTATCATGTTTTGGGTTTATAAATTAATATAATTTATATTCTCTTTTCTAACAATTTTAAGTATTCATTTTATTCTCTATGGTCTTCCCGATTTTTATTAAATTATTAATTTTATTCATGCAACGTGCCCTTCAAGACGCACCGATGTGCTCCAGGGTGTCACTCACCATTCTTTTTGTTTTCCGCTTTTTACTTAGTTTGGAAGTTGTCTGACACTTGGAGTCAATACTCCACTTGTCGACCTTGTGTGAGACTAAGAGATTACTGATGAATAAGGAATCTTCCTTATTGCGTGCCCCTCAGAAATCCTCATGAGTGACTGTCTCATTCTTCCCTCACGACATCGTGAACCTCTCAAGAACAAGTTAGTTGTTAACCTTCAGTTCATGTCACGACGAGAGTGCTAGTAGGTTGTGAGAGGGACACTTCCACACCTCTCCCTAATCTATCTGATATATGTGTATGAACCCTTTACTCCACATGTGAGTTGGATTAGCAAGCGTTACCATGCTTGCATCCACTGCCAAAAATAATATTAATAACTCTTGTACATGAAATCCATAACTGAAATCATCATCATAATACATGCGTAATAAATCAAGTACTCATAATCAAAGTCAATAGTCCACTCCTTGAATCAATCCAGAGTCCAAGATATTTTGTTGATGCCATCAACATTCTGATCGTGTCATGTTTCTTGCACACTCAATAATCCTCATCATAATACCTATCAATGTTATACATCAATATTAATAACATATCAAAATTTCAATACTCAATTATAACATAAACTTGAAATCATAAATCAATCAATTAATCATATAGTACCATGTTTATCCGAATCACTTGCACGCAAGTGTTCTCAAAGAATAAATCAGTGTTATGAAAGTGTGTTCAGTGAAATATGGATGCTACACCAACCTACATCTACCAGGTGGCACCTTAGTTAATATTTTGACTTTTTATGTCTTTTTTCAAAAGGGAGTAACTTGTTATCTAGAGTTCATTTTTCGTGCTATTTTTTTCACAACCTATTTTTTCGATCTCTTTCTATTTTGAATAGTCAATTTATACTTTTGGAGATGTCTTGCTTTCATTTCGTAAGACCCTATTTACCAATGCAAAGTACTTCTCATGGAAATATTATATGGATGAATTACTTAAAATTAAGGAACTTACTAGGTTACCTTGGGAACATAAGTCACCCCTTTAAACCATTAAAGAGAGTCGAATGGGACACTAGAAATGATGTAGTGCATGGATTGATAGAAAATTCAATCTTTATTGATTTATAGT
>ML794158.1:98583-144011 GCA_009831015.1 Picea engelmannii
TCCTAGTCTCCTATATATACCAAGGAGACATTTTCATTTTGAATCATCTTGTAATTGAACATTTAAGTGGGGTAAAAGGAGGTTTCCCCCTCGAAGAGGCTTATTATCTGAAATTATCTCTTTTTCAAAGCGTTGAGTACTTTCCTGAGGTTTTTCTATGCTATGTTGATGTTTGGTTCTTAACAAGACACTAATGTCTGCCCCAACAGAAAAAGAGGAGCATTTAGATGAATTTCTCACTCAATGGAAGCAAGAGTTGAAGATGTTGGAGGATTGGTTGAACAATCCAGAACCAAAAAAAGATTGCCAGGGTGCAGTCATGCAAAGAGGAGGAGCATACCAGCATGAGGAGCAGTTGGAGGAGGCTGAAGTTGAACCAACAGAAGAACTGACAGAAGCTTGCATGTTAGAGGAGGAAGTTGAGCAACAACACAGTGGTGAGACTGCAGAACTGGAGTCTACAACAGATTGGCCAACTAGTGCCACAGAAGATGAAGATAACATGAAGGGTCAGATTGATTAGATTGGTGAGGAGGAGAAATATCACACATTACATTGTGCCCAAGAGATGGAGAAAGAAGATCATTCGGTGGATTTTCTCAAAATTTTTAACCATGGAGATGAACACGAGGCAACTGTAAAATTGGAATCTAAAACAGAAGGAGATGATCATTCAGAGGAATGGATCAAAATTTTCATCCCAGAAGTTGAACAGGAGATGACTGCAGAACTGGAGTCTACAGTAGAAGAGGAAGAAGACAACATAGATTTTGCTAATCTGCGTGAATAACTAGAGGCCTTGGAAAAAAGGGTAAATATGCAGAGTCAACACATCCAACAAGTTAAGTTGGAAACAAAAGGAGAAGAATTCCATTCTAGGGATCAGCTGGAAGGAGCTGGGAGTGCACCAGTAGAGCTAACAGAAGTCAATCTATTAGAGGGAATAGCTAGGCAACATTTCAGTGAGGAGGCTACAGAAATTAAGTCTGCAATGGAGTGGCAAGTTGATGCCACAAGAGATGAAGTCAGCTTGGGAGACCAGATTGGTCTTCCCATTGAGATATGTGATGAGAAGAAGGTGCATCAGAGCAGGCTGCAAAACAAGAACCATCCCATAGACCAGCTGGATGAGGTGATTGAGGATATAAGAAATCTGATGGTGAAGTCGAAAAAGGAAGTTGTCAACAGAGAAGGATGGGATAGAAGAGACCCTGCAGGAGCAGCAGGGAAATGGTAGCAACAAATCAAAGGAGCAAGTGGAAAGCTCCAATTTCAGGTTTGGGATCCTGGAGGGTCTCAACAACATAGTAGAGGGAGCCATGAGTAGGATCTCATGATTTTCCTAGCATTGGAGTATGATGCAGGAACATCACCAGCAAGGAACATGTGGAGAGACAACTCAACGCCCTACCACGCCTTTTGAATTATTTGGAATCTTAACCGCTGACGTTTCCTGCAAATCTTTTTGAACCGATTAAAAACTGAAGAATATCAAAATGCTTGGGAGCTGAATGATCATGAGAAATCTGGGAGTTTCACTCCTAGAATTTAATGTAACAGAACTTAAGTAGTAGTTAGCTTCTTTCGAGAATAGAGGTAGTCATAGGGAACCCTAGGAACCCTCTTGTATAAATAGAGGTATTGTATGCCCAAATGAGGTTGTTGGAGGAGTATTGTTACTGAATAGGAGGTACCTACAAGTTAGTTATAAATCCTCAGAGGATGAAATAGGAGATATAATAGTTCTTTGAGGGAGCTTGAGAGAGTTGAGACGTTGTTACAGTCCATCTTGCACATATTGTAGTCAGACATTCATCTTAATAGAAAGAAAGCAATTTTTCCTGCATATGAACTTTCTGTGTGTTTATGTGTATTTGATGAATGTTATCTTTTTTTGTTTATGTATGCTGTAGATGTATGATAGATTTCATCTGTAGTAGGAAGATAGATTTCTCTATCTTTTTTGAGTTTGAAATATTGTTCTGGGTTCTTAGGTTGTGCAAGGAGTGCACAACAGAAAATTGGAGGTTTTGTAGCCAACACAAGGAGTGCACATCTGAACTCTGTGGAATAAAAAGGGAACGTTCCAAGAGGGCACACCAGAGTGATGAAAACGCAGGGAAGTCTCTAGGTTGTTGAATACCTTAGAGGAGAATCTATGCAGAGGAAGCACATAGAGACAGATTCACTGAGAACTTTGTAGAGCTCTGTCAGGTGGGCATCGAGCAGGTGCAAGTGTGCACAGAAGAAATCTCTATCAAGTTCAAAGAGAAGAGTATCAGAGGAAGGTACTTACAGAGCTATTGAACACTTTGTAAAGATTTGCAAGTGTGCATTGAGAAAAATTTTCTGAGAAGGCACAAGAATCCATTTAAGGAACAAAGGGACTGAAATCTTAGATCTGAGTAGGCAAAAGCTCAAGAGAGACAGCACAAGGAGTGCGCACAGAAGTGAATTTATTTCAATTTCACAAGCTGAGGAGGAGTAGTGCAAGTCTGCACATAGAGCACAAGCGTGCACCAAAGATAAGGTCAAATTTCTTTGTCAAAGCTCATGAGGAAAAGTGAAGACGAGACCTAAGATAGTCGGGTTCGCAGGGGAAGGTTCAAAGGCCAAAACCTTTGAACACTTACAAAATTTCCCAAGTTCGAGATAACAAAGAAGCTCAGGAGGAGGAGCGACAACAACCATTATATTAGCTGAAGGAAGAGATTTGGACCATCAAATCAAGGTCCAGGATGAAGGAGGAACGCACGAGGAGAAGGACAGATCCCATCCATCGAATCTGGGTGCAGAGGAACAACAATCGTTGGATCCAGGTAAAGTGCACAAGCCTTAACCCTTTGTGTGCACAGGAGAGCGGATTTGGCGAAGTCTCAAAGTCCCAAAGTGAACATGGACCGTCCATCATCAAGGTTGACAGGTGGTGTAAGATCCATAAATCCGGAGCAAGAGGACTTCAAATATTTTGAGGTCAAGGAGCAGGCTAAATCACTGAATAGCTGAAGTAGATCCCAATCATTGGTCGCTAGGGTGGTACGTGTCAACAGATCTGAGACTTCAGGGAAAGTCACTTCAAAGGATTTCAAGTGTGGAGTGTGACAAACTCCTGAAGTCCCGAAGGCCGAAGTAGATCGAAACCATCCATTATGAAGGACACATGGTGAGAGATCAGGAAGTTCAGAGGCCTATTACTCCGAAAGGAAGTCAACGGGAGAAGAGAAGATCTGGATCATCAGATCCAGAGGGACGCATGGTGGAAATCTGTCAACTTTGGGTGAAAGAACTATTGGAGGAATGAGTGTGCAAGAGTCTGAAACTCCCAAAGCCCGAAGAGCCGAAGTGGATCGTGACCATCAAATCCAGAAAGACACGCGTCGACATATCGTGTATTTCGGGTGAAAGTGCTCCGAGAGAAAGCGAGTGTGAATTTGAGACTTCCAAAGGTGGAAGTCCTGAAGTGGAACAAAGCCATTGATTTGAGGAGGACGTGTGGCAGAAGATCTGTCATTTCGAAGAAAAGTCACTCCGGGGGAAAAGGGAGTGTGTTGAACAAGAACTCTCAAAGGCTGGAGAACCAGAGTTCATTTGAGCCATCTGTTTGCTGAGGATAGGTGTCAGCAGATCTTCCACTTCGGAAGATAGCCATTTTGGGAAGAAGCATATGCAGGAGTTTGAAACTCCTGAAGCCCGAAGAGCCGAAGTTCATCATAGCCCTCGATCCGAGGGAGACATGCACCAATAGATCATGGAGTCCAGGTGAAAGAATCCTAGGAGAAAGTGAAGGAAGGAAGGGAGGCAAATCTCAGTCATCGATCCAGAGGCAATGCCCGAGATCACAAGATAAATGGTCATGCTTAATTGCAGGGACATAAAATGATCGAACTTTAAAAATCCTAGAGCGGGCCACAATCAAAACCATGGTATTGTCAAAGGGATATGTGGCAAATGGTAGTGAATTGCGGGGAGAAAAGTGGTGTGGTCTCAAACCACTCTTGGCCACCCCACAATCACATTATTACGTGAGGTCATAGCCTAAGGTCACATGTGAAGGAAAGGACCTAGCGAGGGGAGCTAGTGTCTGATATTTAAATTCTTCAAAGAGGTCAGGAAAGAGCCCGCGTGTTTGATAGAACTTGCACTTTGAAGGAAAGGGGACCTGTGTAAATTAGTTGGGGTCTAACAAAGGCTCGAAGAGTCAATCCAACTCCTTGATTTGAACGATCCTAGACTGGGAGGTCGCACAGCCCCGAGGGGAGAAGGGGGGTCTGCATCATTTATCCTAGGAGATGACCATATAGCCAAGATGGATGGACTATAACTCTCTTTGGGGTTCTACACATTCCAGATCTGGATAGAAACTTGATATTTTTAAGTAAGATGAGTGATGCAAGCATGCATATTGTATTTGAAAAGGAAACATGTAAGATGGTTTGAGGAGAAGTGGTGTTGATGAGTGGATTTTGGATTTGAACTCTATAAAAGTTGTTGGAAAGAACCATTAATGATGGGCGTAATAGTTCTATTGTTCCCGAGGGTAGCAATGAAAAAGGAAAGACCCCTATTGTACCTACAATGTTATGGGATCAAAGACCAGGACATTTTGGATAGAATGTCCTTTGATCATTACATGGTAAAGGCATGGTTGAAGCTATGTCTAATTTCTCATTAGAATTTGATTTATGTGAACATTGTATATGGTTAAAAAAATTGAGTAAGATTCTCATCTAGGGCTATAAGATCAAAAGGAATCTTGGAGTTAATACATAGTGATGTGTTTGGACATGTGTTTGTTCCATTTCTAGGTAAATATGTATACTATGCCTCATTCATAGATTATTTATTGAGGAACACATGGATCTATTTCCTATGAAAAAAAATCCAAGGATTCCAATAAATTTAAAGTGTTTAAGGTTGTTGTACAGAACCAAACATGGAAGAAAATAAAGGCGTTGAGGATAGATAATGGTGGATGGTTCTATGGAAACGAGTTCAAGGAATTATGTATGAAGTATGGAGTTTGGAAATGTGTTTGTTCCATTTCCAGGTAAATATGTACACTATGTCTCAGTCATAGATTATTTCTTGAGGAACACATGGATCTATTTCTTGTGAAAAAATCCAAGGCTTCTAGTAAATTTAAAGTGTTTAAGGCAGTTGTACAGAACCAGACATGGAAGAAAATAAAGGTGTTGAGGAAAGATAATGGTGGACGGTTCTATGGAAATGAGTTCAAAGAATTCTGTAAGAAGTGTGGAATAGTAAGGAAAAAGACTACTCCATACACAGTTCAACAGAATGGAGTTGCGAAAAGAATGAAAAGGATGTTGATTGAAAATGAAAAAGTATGCTTAGTGGTGTAGGGTTATCATATGAATTCTAGGTAGAGGTAGTGAATACTACATGTTACTTAGTAAATTGATCACCGAAATTAGTGCTAGTTGACAAAACTCTACGTGAGGAATGGACTAGTAAAAATCCCTCTCTTAAACATCTCATATTTTTTGGTTGTGATGCTTATGTGCATGTTCCAAGGGAAAATAAGAGTAGGAAAATAAGAGTAAGTTGGATAATAAAGTTGAAATGTATCTTTATTGGTTATAAAGATAGTATAAAAGGTTATCAACTTTGGAACTTGGTAACAAAGAAGATTGTTTATAGTTGATTTTAGAGAGGTTTAAATTGTTTCCAAATTTTATAGTTTGAGTTGAAGGGTGAAGAATCTAACTCAATAGAAGAACATGAACCATAAGAGGAGTAACTTTAGACTGTATCCTTGAGGAGATTAGTTTGGGAAAGAAGGCAACCAAAAAGGTATACTCCACTTGATTTTCTTTCTGATTTTGTTTTATCTATTACTGATAATGATCCTATAACTTGTTGGGCCCTTGTTTTGAAGACTGCCAAGTTTTGCGAATTTATAAAAGTTTTGCGGAACAATAGAACACAATAGCGAGAACTCCAAGTGGCATAAATCTAACTGCCAGTACACCAACAAGGAAAAAGAGTGATGCGCCAACTGAAGGAAGAAGTGGAAAATTCTAGAATCTTCGAGTACAAAAAAAGACAAAGAAGAATCAAGAAACCAAAGGAGCAGAATCAAGAAACAACCAAGAAAATGATATAAATTGGGGAGCATGTAACAGTAAAGGGTTGGCATTTTTAGAATTGACATGTGTTTTGTTGTACTATTTTGCTGATATTACGATGTTATATTAGTTTAGATGAGATTACTTCGCTAGGATCTATCTACCCAATGAACAACTAATTTTGGTTCTATTGTGTAAGTTGGAATATGAAAGACCTTCCCTATGTTCACCAGTTTGAGATATAATAATATAGAAAGGAGTATTTGGGCATACAAATTTTGTTGTGTTATGAATGAATGCTTGGTCTTCTTTTTGTGTAACCTGTCCTATGATGTGTAATTGTCATCTGCGATGTTGTTTAACACACTTTGGTCATGTATGCACTTATCTATAGACTACACAACATGGATTCCTGAATTCCTAATCATGTTTAGACTTATGATAATAGGATTTGTCCCAATTAAGTATGAATATGAATTGTGATATGTCAGATCTGATGGTGTGTCCTACTTAAATCGCTTTATCACACAAAGTCTCAGTTACACTTCGGGTGAGATCTCCTTCCCTTGCAAAAGGTTGAATATGCCAGTGCATCTAGAATACATCAATACCTTTATTGGTAACCTCCAAGAACCCCGATGTCCAATTTTGTGCCAACAAATGGTTCTTTTTCCGGGACCTAAATTCTGAGCGAGTTTTCAGAGGATGCAACATCACATCTTTAAGTATGACATTGAAAGATGGTGGGAAAGAAGGTGTGATGAGTTTATATTTCAAGAAACTGAGTTACGATAACAAATTTTGAGGGCTGTGAAGGACATAGTCATCTATTTTGAACCACGATCAATACAAAATATTTTGGATCTGATTCCCAGAGGAGGTCTACCAGTGGCTCGACCGATTGCAAGAAGCATCAGAATTTAAAGATCGTGTCAAGAAAAGATTTAATTAGAATATTGAGCGGCTCGCTTCTCTTCACAAGTTGGATCACCAAATTTTTTGAGTTGTGGAATTCTAGGTCCAAATTACCCTGGAAGGATACATCATTGAATTTTCTGTGGAAAATCACCAATCATTCTCAAAGGAAGAAGCAGTATTTTATGAGGGAGCCTAAGGGAGATTACTAAGAGAAATTTCATTGTGGATGAAGATCTTTCTAGTGGAAGAAGGAATGTTACCGGTTCTTTTGGTTGAAATTTCCAAGCAAAACCCTTTGTGCATGAGGGGTAGGTGATTCAGGAGAGGATCCATGAGTTAGGATACATAAGCTCTTTAGGTATGGGGTCTCATCCTGAGAAGAGTTCCAAAGAAAAGTGGGATTAAAAGAGGGTTGCGGTGCTTGAAAAGCGATAGAGAGAGTAGATTTGAAAGTTGATGAAGAGGCCTGATCAATTGCGCAAGGAGATCAACCTTGAGAAGATTCATACAAGAGAGTTAGAGAAGTTGAAAGAGTAGCAGTTACATGCAAGGTTGACTAACCAATGGTTGAACGAGAAGTGTGGAGAGAAATATGAGATTTCTGGAGAGAGTAGACGAGATGGATAAAATTATAAGAGTTCTGGAGAGAGTAGATGAGATGGAGAAAATTCTAAAGAAAGAATCACGATCGAAGTCACCACCAAGGACCAAGACTCAGTTGTAACCTCTGAAGAATTTGCGGGAGAATCAACTCTTGTAATTCTCGGAGATGTGAATTATACTTCAATACTTGATACGATATGGACTCCTAATGCGACCCCCCAGGTGAAAGAATCTCATCCCGGAGACACAGGAACCAACCTTAGATCTCCTAATCCCTCAATGAAATATTCCAATCTGGTAAATTCTACAATAAACTCTCTCTGCATAATTCATGTCATTTCTCCTCATTCTAGTCCAACCAATTCGAGTGGTATCAATAAAAATATTCTAGCAAGTTCTTTAGTGTTATCAAAACTAGGAAATCTAGGATTTATCTTGATAGGGTCCCCAAATCCTCCCATGGCACATCAACACGTCGAATCCCTCACACGATACCCAAAATTTTGGGGTAAATGGGATGAGGATATGGAACAACATAGGTTCCTTTGTGAGGCTACCTAGTGATCTCGTGGAACTTTGGATGCTAGTAAACCAGTTGAGTTTCATACCACGTTAAGGAGCCAGACATTAAAATGGTATATGAAATCTATCAAACCAGGGAATCCCCAGGGGCAACCATTCGCTTTACCACAAGTCAAATTTTTTTTATCGATGAATTTAAACTACCCCAATCCGAGCAACAAGCTCTTTCTAAATTGCGGGAAATGAAACAAATATATGGGGAATATTCCTGGGAGTATAAATAAAGATTCAAAGACACGATAGGGAAATTATCCAACCCCATTCACGAAGACCACCAGCGGGAATGGTTCGTTCAGGGACTTTTACCATTAACTTGGAATCCCTTAACCCAACAACGGATAACTACAATGGGGGAAGCCCTAGAACAAGCCATGAAAATTGAGGTGATGATGGGATATCTTGATAGCTTATAGTTAACAATACCACTCGATGACTATAATATTATTCAACTACAAGGCCATATTTCTAATCTGACTGATAAGATTCAAGAACTGACCACTCCTAAAGCAACCTGCCCACAAGTTTGTTGTACTGGTTGTTACACTGAGGGGTATACAATGATGGAATGTCCCATACTGAGGGGTGCATGAACTCCTTTGCAAACGATGACACCTCCAGCAATAGAACCATCTGGAGGAGTTGCACAAGTCGTAGCTAAAACACCATTCCATGGCCCTGTGCAGTACCATGCCTTCCCAAACCATTATGGTACTCATAATAGTGACTATTGTGAAATATTCTATAGCCATGGGAACCCCCCTCGACATTTCCCAATCCTAAAAAAACACACCCCCATTCCAAATAGTCTACTATGAATTATGTGGGTCACCTACTCACACCGCCAAATAGTGTCACACCCAGTATGCTCTTGCGAACATACTAGATCGATCTGTATTTAGGGTTGATGAAGTTCCTCAATGATTTGGAGGACGACATAATGGTGGTGGAGGTTTCCAAGGTGGACGAACCGACGGAAGTGAACCAACTCAGTGTTATAATTATGATGAGCAGGGACATCTCACCCGAGATTATCCTCTTTCGATACATCCTTGGTGTGCCCATTGTAGAAACAACACCCATGCCACCGAGGATTGTCCTGAGTTTATTGTGAAATGGGAGGATTGCGCAAGACAACGAGGCACCAATTTGATAAATTCAAAGCCCCAAACTATCATTGAAGAAAAGGAACCCAATATTAATATTATTACTAGAGGAGGAATAAGGATTGGTGTTGATGTTGACAACTCGAATCAAAGTAAGATCCGTAAGTAGGTACCAGAATATGTGAGATATGACCCCCTTGCACATAAACTGTTCTTTAAGGAAACTGCTGAGATATTCCAATGAGTTTCTAATCCTGCAATACCAATACCTATAGACTCAAGCCATGAGCCTCAACCTAAAATTGCAGAGTATTGTCTGGCATAGAGAGATCCTCCTGTGAGACCCCAATAGACTATCGAATTGTGGTTCCTCTTACTTTATGATATTTTGGATGACGAGCAACTCACCAGGGAGTTGCAGAACAAGTTCAAGGTGATTTTATGATTGAATCGAACCCAAAATAGTTGATTGTTGCTCATCTTCGTGAAATACATACATGTAGAATACAGAGAAGGAAGCAAAGATCCAGACGGGAATTTAGACTAAATACTTACATCGCCGGTTACAAAATAAATGATGTTACGTTATATTTTGGTGTGACGTCAACATCCTACCAAAAAAAACTTGGGAAGCCATGGGTAAGACCAAGATGGTTTATTTTCCTATTTAATTGTGAATGGCCAATCAATATTGTATCTACCCTGTTGGGAGGATGCATAATATTGAAGTGGACTTAGATGAAGTCAATATAATTGTTGACTTCAAGGTTATAGAAATCATGGGGGAAAAGGACCCATACCCAACTTTATTGGGAATCAATTGGGCTTATGAGAATTACGTTGTTATAGATATTAAGAAGGAACCCATGAACTTTGAAGTATATGGTATGAAAGAAACCCAACCACTATATCCCTACCGAGGCCCCTTTTTAACAGATCCAGTAGAGGGGAATATGGAAGAGGATACCTTGGAACATATCTACACTCTAACTAGAGGAAAGAAAGTGTATTATATTAACCCAACTGGAGACGACTCGGTAAGTTGGCGCAACATTCAATCTATAGGGGAAGATTCAGAGGTAGCATTTGACAACTCGAAATAGGGAAGATATGAGAACTTCTCATGACGTGCGACTATTGGAGTGTCAAGGTGGATTGGATATGAGGTTAGAGAACAACCTGTGTACGATGGCACTTTAGATTTGGCCAATTTTTCAGTTAAAGTAGAGGCTAAAGTTGCGCCAAAACAAAGACTTCTAGTATTGGATGTTGCATTATGATCCTCTTCAGCTAGATGGTGGGCCACACATAAGGGTACCTTGTCTTTCTGGTATGAAGCAAAGTTTTCCATCCAGCATCACTTTATCCCCCCTTCGCAAGTTACTTTGTTGAATTCAGACCAATCATCTTTGGAATTATATGATGGGATTTCAAATCCAAGGGAGCATGTAGCGCATTGTATTCAAGTATGGGAAGTTGCAAAACTACCTTCTCAATTGTGGGTGGATCAATTTATTCATTCCTTGGAACATATTCTAGCTACTTGGTATATACATGAGGAAGCTCTAAGCCAAATGAATTGTTGGGAAAGACTTCAATGACACTTCTTTCAAGACTTCTTATTCTCAGGTAAGTCCCCTAAAATCACTTTAGCTTTGCAACAGGTTAAGAAAATACTTTTTGTGGATGAAGTTAAGCCTATAAATCCTCCTATTATCTGTCCTAAACATGAGTACCTCCTTCATCATAGTCTTTACCCATCCTCTGCTCGATTACCTGTGGTCTGTCTTATTGTTGATAGAAACCCAAAAGATCCTGATGACCTTGAGAAACTTAGGCATTTGACATTTCAGGAATTCGAAGGGACTAGGGAGGTTAAAGATACTATCCCAAATGATTTCAGTAGTTTCTACACCAAACCCTTGAAGTTGTGGAAAGTCAATATAGGAACAGATGAGTATCCTAATATAGCCTCCATTGGGGACTATTGGGATGAACAGACCGTGACAAAGATACAACTTTTGTTGCAAGAATATGAGGATTTGTTCCCTACAAATTTCTCAGAACTAAAAGGTATTAAGGAAGATTTAGGGGAGATGAGGATAGAGTTAAAGCATGACTCAAGACCAATCAAGCATAGGCCATATCGGCTAAATCCCCGAGTTAAAGAGAAAGTGAAGAAGGAGATCGATAAGATGCTCATAGTTGGGTTGATTTTCCCTACCAATAAGACTGAATGGATCAATCCTATCGTGATAAAAGCCAAGAAAGATATAGATGATATATGAGTTTGTGTGGATTATAGAAGCTTTAACATTGCTTGTGTACATGACCCCTTTCCTACCCCCTTTAGTGGTGAGGTACTTGATCAAGTAGTGGGAAATGAGGCATATTCCTTTACAGATGGGTTCTCCGGATATCATCAGGTTCGAATTGTCGAGGAAGATAAGAAGAAGACTAATTTTCCTATTGAGTGGGGATCATTTGCCTATAATGTTATGCCTTTTGAGCTTATGAATTCCCCAGAAGTACTTTCTCGGATTGTGATCGCAGAATTCCACGATTTCATTCATAAGTTCCTTAAGGTATACCTAAATGGTTGGACTGTATAGAACTTACTTAAAGATAACATTGGGATATTACACTTGATGTTGGATCACTGTAAACAATTACGAATTTCCCTTAATCTGGGAAAATGCATTTTCTATGTACCATTTGGAAATATGTTAGGGAATATTGTTTGTCATGAAGGAGTGCTATTCGATTCTGTGAAAATTGTAGTTATTCTCAATATGCCTCCTCCTACCACTATCAATAAGTTGCGCATGACCCTGGGCCATACTGGTTATTACCGTCAATTTATTAGGGGTTACGCGAGCATAATGACACCTTTGGAATAAATTTTCAAGAAATCCGAAGGGTTTCGTTGGACTCAGTACTTTGATAAAGCATTCGACCTGCTAAAATAGAAATTGAGCACTGCACCCATTCTGACTTATCCTTAATGGAAAGTTGAATTTCATGTCCATATTGATGCCTCTGGAGTTTCGATAGGCACCATTCTTGTGCAACTAGGGGAAGGAAACTTGGACCATCCTATATACTTTGCCAGTCACAAACTTTCCCAAGTTGAACACAACTACACCACCATCGAAGGGAAGGTTTGGATATGGTGTATGCTTTACAAAATTTTAGGCATTATTTACTTGGAAGTCATTTTAAGTTTTTTACTGACCATTCTTCTTTGAATTATTGGGTGAACAAACCTGTGTTAGAAGGATGCATTTGTAGGTGGTTGCTATTATTTAAGGAGTTATCTTTTGAGATCATTGTTAAGCCTGGAAAGTTAAATGTTGGGCCAAATCACTTGTCTTGCCTAGAGTTCAGAGAAAGTGGTGGACCCATAGATGACTATCTCCCAAATGCAGATTTGTTCCGTATTGAGGCCATTCTTGATTATTTGTCTGACATTGACCTATTTTTGACTATTGGTACTATGCCAATAGAATATTTCGCAACACAAAAGAGACACCTAGTGGTTCAAGAAACATATTATCAATTGCTTATAGGCCAACTCTACAAATTAGGATTGGATAATATCTTTTGATGTTGTGTGCTTGACCGATGATATTCTATGGGAATGTCATAGTCGAGTTGCAAGAGGACACATTGGTGGAAAGGAAAATGCTAGAAAGATCTTAAAAGAAGGACTATAGTGGCCTACAATATTTAAAGATGCTAAGGAATATGCTCGGGTCTGCAATGTATGCCAGAGAGTGAGAAAACCATTCGGTCTTGATGAGTTGCCTCTGCACCTTGTTTGTGCACTATAAGATTTTGAAAAATGGGTTATTGATTTCATCGATATGATAAATCCTACAACTAAGCATTCCAAGGCCAGATACATAATTACCGCAACTGACTACCTGACTTGTTGGACTGAAGCAGAGGTATTTTGGGATTTTTCTATGGCCACTACAACACAATTTATTTTTGAGAATGTTATTACTAGGTTTGGTTGTCCTTGTATCTTGACCAGTGACCAAGGATCCCACTTTCTCAGTGAAACTATAGAGACCCTTACCATATAATTTTTTATTTAACATCATAAGAGAAGTCCTTATCATCTGCAAGCTAATGGAATAGTGGAAGCATTTAACAAAACCTTGGAGATGGGGATGACTAAGGTTTTTTGTGCAAACTGGGATGATTGGGATGAGTGAGTTATGGTTGTGTTATGGGCGTACTGGAATACCACGAAGTGATTAAACAAGTAAACCCCATTCCAACTGGTATATGACCGAGAATCAGTTGTGACAGCTGAGTTTCTCACCCCAAGTCTATTCATTGCACAAGCTACCAAGATGACCAAGGATGAATCCATTGTTACATAGGTGGAGGAATTGTTGGAACTTGAGGAAGCTAGGTTCCTAGCATATTTTCATCAAAATATGGAGAAATCCCAACAAAAGGTTTGGCATGATCGACATATACAATGTAAGTCATTTTCACAGGGTGATTTCATGTTCTTATATGACAAAAAGTATCAGAAACATCCGAGCAAGCTCCAAATGCACTGTCTTAGTCCTTTTATAGTTGCAGAAATATGTGAATCTGAAGATGTCAAATTAGCGAAACTTGATGGAGTTCTTTGATATGGATGGGTGAATGGCGCATGCCTGAAGCCCTACCTGTTTTCTACATAATTAAAGTTTCATTTCTCTCCTAGTTCTGGGAGTGGGTTAGTAAGTAGGATTTCCATTTATGTATTTGTTTTTCTTTCTGTCAATACATGGTGATGTGTTCTGTGTTTACGTGTCTTAGTGCTTCATTGTCTTGTCCAAGTCATCTAGCCTGGATATTCACTTTGTGGTCGGGGAGGTCGTAGTAACATCATCTCATACTTAATGTTGTTGAAATTTGAATCTTGTGCTCTTGTGTCATCACGTGGGTCCTTAAAATCCGATAGTACCTTTTTACCCATCATTATGTCTTTGTTGTCACCATCACTTAAAGTTTAACAACTACCCACCTTTTTCTGGTTAACCGCTCACCTACTCATTACTTTCTTGAGTTAATCTACTATCTCATTACCAACTTTTTGGTTATGCATTTAGTTACCCAAATCACATCGTGGATTTTGGTGCGTTCAAGGGATTGAGTCGACGTTAATACCCAATATTGTCACCCTGTAGTATTCAATGCATGGTCGTATCACCATCTTCTGCATATCGCTTATAAACACATCTTTGGTCAATGGATTCATCTATTGTTTTACTCTTGTGCTTGTTGTAGGCTTAGTCTTGGAGCCTCTTGAGCACTTTGTAATCCCATGTCCAAGCCTTCGCCCTCTGTGCTATTTCTTTACCATTGTTGACTTGTTCCAATGGTTTGTACAACTGGTTGAGGGGCCATCTGTACCGCTATTCCAACGGATTTCATTGATCCACATGTTGTTTTTCAAGGAAATCTACATGGAAAGTTCGAACAAACCAGGTTAGTCGACCTCGATTTTACCAATGATGTTGAATTCCCCCACATGGATACCAATTCTTTCATGGAATACACTACATTATGCGATGGAGAGTTCTAGTGGCATTGGAAGCCTGATTACATTCCCCTACGAGATTTTACTTTGTTGTGTCTTTGCGACCTGCCAATCTTTGGTACTACTGGAGAAGAAACATGCTGCACCAAATTCCTTATCAACAAAGTGCACAATAGTTCTCTATGGCTAGACTAGGCCTACCCAATCCATGTATAGGACATCCACATGCTCACTGAGTTTTACATGCAAGGCCCGGATGTCAGTGAAGGTTTTCAAGGCTCGGGGAAGCACGGTAAAAAGAAGGGGGAGTTGATCCTATACGAAAAATATGACACATGTTGAGGAGGTTGAGGAGTGCACATTGCACCGATTAATAATGAGAAAGTCCTTATGGATTGCTATCTGATTGCAAGAAAAGTGATGCGTAAGTACATGAAGGGTGAGTGTACTTTGGATTCCATCACTGTGGTAGAATTCAGTAAGAATGGTGCCCCTATAAACTGGTGAAAATATCTTCTCATTGAACTATTCCAGGCTTGGGCAGATGCGCATTACCAACCTGGCTATTTTATCTATGGATACTTACTCATCACCTTCTCCATGTGGAAGTGGAAACTACCATAGAGGCACAACATTGCTTGCAATACAGATGGCCGCATCGTCAAGCTCTTTGACCCATGGAATTTTCACCTTTCATACCAACGATGTCGCTCATAATGTCACCTTCGTACAATGGAATGATGAGCTCACTTCCATAACACAACAACCCTGAATTCCACAGGCTCTACTCAATAGGCATACCCATAAAATATGGTTCAAAAATGAGACAATATTATACATTTGTGTGGCCTTTGGGGGCAGACCTGTCTCTTTTTCATATGTAGTTGTTACCATTTTACTTGGATGAAGTTGGGATCGATAAAAAAGTCACCTTGTGGCCCGGGGTCATTGTTGAAAATAATAAGAACGAAGTCTCTTATGCAATTCCCTCCATTGCACAAAGGTCCACTCTAACAGAGACATAAGATGTCGGTCCTAGCATGAGAAAGAGAACCTGGACACCTATCAATTCAGAGGACGAGCCAGAGGAATTCAAAGAGGAAGAGTTTCCCAGTGGAACAATGAATATTGTGTTCTCTTCCATTCTTGACGATGCTATGATCTTAGGTAAGAAATTGTGGGATGTCCTGACTTCTATTTTTCCTTGGAAGAAGTTCCATATCAAATCCCCATCACAATCTTCTGGTGATACTGTCATTACTGAAGCTACACTCCTTTCCTCCACCCCACCACAAATTCACATTGCCCCACTTTTTGTGCATACCAACCCCCCTTTAG
This sequence comes from Picea engelmannii, assembly GCA_009831015.1. Classification (NCBI taxonomy): domain Eukaryota; kingdom Viridiplantae; phylum Streptophyta; class Pinopsida; order Pinales; family Pinaceae; genus Picea; species Picea engelmannii. The sequence goes on from ML794158.1 coordinate 114,765, forward strand.
TTCATTTCACACCACCCCATATACGCTCTAAAATTTCAACCTCATTCACCTCCCCATCCACAAACCCCATCATCCATATCCTTGATGACCCTCCCGAATAGCTCCAACCTTCCATTATTTTTGAGGAAGCCAAATTTACACAGAATGGTGTGTCCACCATGGTTGCGCACACGCCTCTAGTATCCCCACCCAATACTCAGTTTGATACACTTGCACCCGACCCTACTACTCAACCCACTACAACTACTGGTCCACTCCCTCACACTTCTCCCTAGATCCCAGAACTTCCAGTCCCCCAACACTTGACTGTCGAGATGGTCAATCATCTACAACCCGAGACAAAGCCTGAAGCTCATGTTTCGATGGATGAGAACCCTCCACATGACCTGATCGATGCCCAAGATGATACTCAGTTAGCACAATGCACTACTTCTATCAAGGAACATATTGTACCTTTGCTACAAGATCCTCAACAACGTCAAGCTATCTTGGAGCTTTACTTAGAGAAAACAAAGGTGCTAACAACACTTTCACCAGAGGTCACCGATCGACTTGTGTGGAGTCTCAAAATGCACTCACCTACATCAAAGGGTGTTGATACCCCAATATTTTAGGAGCTCTATCACAAGTGGTTAGTCACTTGCTTCGTGACCACCTTGGGATTCCATTTTCATCAGTGGAGAATTGTCCACATGGGATACACCACAGATTTTGCACTTTATCTGGGACTCTACTGATCAACTGGAACAACAAATGAGATTCTACACTTTGTTCAGGCCTCACACAACAAACAAAATCCTTACCCGAGGTTGTCACTGAAGCCACTGCTGCCAAGGAAATTGAGTAGAACTTGCGGGTATAGGCCGAATCTATTATTGCAGTCATTGTTGACAAGTTTGTTCAATTCTAGCCATCTTTCTTCTAGGTTATTCCTGAAATTCTAGATGATATCACACTAGTTGCGCCACCTAATTGAATTGACCTTATTATTATCACATGGTCCCAATTGGCCGCCAAAATACAAAATAGATACTTTGCAACATGAGGTAGCTCCATTCAAGTTAAGGAAAAGGAGAAACCCGAAAATCTCCTCTAGAAGCTTACATATGTAGTTGAAGAAGGTACCAATGTTAAATCCTCACTACATGCTCGAGCTGAGGAATGTCATCGAATCTTTGATATGGTCAAAGACTGGGTTGGGTTGTTGGACCAGCACAGTAAGCTCGTTGAAGAGTTGTGCACTAGGCTTAAAAATATGCATGCAGAAGCCCCAACCATTGATGATCCTATAAATCAGTTGACTAAGTTTTCATATATCCAAGCTGAGGATGATAAGCTAGATTCCATGGATGAAGTTAACAGAGCTGTGAAGACAACAATCCGATAGTTCTGGCCTATAGTACAAGCGGAATACATTTTGCTGCAGTAGTTGGATGCACTTGTTGATACATAGTGGAATGCTCTATTGGATACCAACCATACCTGGTGTCAATGCTGAACAAGAATTTCTTGTGGGTGCATCGATTTTAGCAAGGAAATGGAAGGACAAAGTCGATAAATATGATAGTTTTCGACAACAAGAACTACAGACTGTACCAGAGTTGGGCCCTTCGTTTGAAGGCAACCACAACAAACTAACATAAAGTTTACACGGGAGGAGTCCAAGGTTGTGGTCGGGGCCTGTTGGGCCCTTATTTTTGTAGACCGCCAAGTTTTGTGTATTTATAAATTTTTTATGGAACAATAGAACACATCTATGAGAACTCCAAGTGGTGGAAAGCTAACTGCGAGTGCACCAACAAGGAACAATAGTGATGCGCCAGCTGGAGGAAGAAGTAGAAATGCCTAGAAGCTTTGAACGGAAGAAAAGACAAAGCATAATCAATAAACTAGAGGAGTAGAATCAAGAAACAACCAAGAAAATGATATAAATTGGGGAAAATGTAATGGGAAAGGGTTGGGATTTTTATAATTGACATGTGTTTTGTTGAACTGTTTTTTTGATATTCCAATGTTGTATTATTTTAGATGAGATTAATTTTCTAGGATCTATCTGTCCAACAAACAACTAATTTTGGTTATCTTGTGTAAGTTGCGATATGAAAGCCCTGCCCTATGGTCTCTAGTATGAGATATAATAATATAGAAAGGAGTATTTGGGCATACGTTTTTTTTTGTGTTATGGATGAATGATTGGTCTTCTCTTTGTGTAACCTGTTTTGTGATGTGTAATTTTCATCTCCGGCATCGTTTAACACACTTTGGTCATGTGTGCACTTATCTGTAGGCTACACAACATGGATTCTTGAATGCCTAAGCACGTTTAGACTTATGATAATAATATTTGTCCCAATTAAGTATGGATCTAATCCATGATATGTCATATCTGATGGTGTGTCCTACTTAACTCTCTTTATCACACAAATTCTCGATTGTGCTTCGGGTGAGACCTCCTTCCCTTGCGGAAGATTGAATATGCAAGAACAACTAGAATACAATGGTACCTTTTTTGGTAACCTATGAGAACCGCGGTCTCCAATTCCACGCCAACATAACTATTAGGGAGGCAATATATTTAGAGGATAGTAAACTTTGAAAGAAGACCATGATTGAAGAAATGGATGCCTTGGATAAAAATGAGTCTCAGGATCTAGTTGAGTTGCTAGCTAGAAGAAACATATTGGTAGAGAATGGGTGTTTAATAAGAAGAATTTGAGTGAAAAAGGTAAGGTATATAACTAAAAATCTCACCTAGTAGTAAAGGGATATTATTGGTTGAGGGAATTGATTTTGGTTAGGTTTTTTCTCCTATTTCTAACTTAAATTAGATTATATTTATTTTTTCTACAACTACTACTTTTGATATTGAAATAGAGTATATGGATGTGAAGACATCATTCGTACATGCGGACCTTGAAGAAGAAATATACTTGAAACAAGAAGAAGGTTTTGTAGTGAAGGGAAAGAAGGGGTGTTGTAAATATTATTTTCATTGATGTCAAATATAGGGGGAGAGTACGGATGTCCAAGATAAATATTGTGAGATGAAGATTGTTGGAAATATTGTTTTTGGATTTTTTATGCTCAATTTGAATACCTTATATTTAAATGAATTTTTACCCTAGATAATTAGCTAAAATGGGAGCATAGGTTATATGTTTGGAAATATTATTCCGATACCTTTCCAATGGTATATGAAATTCCCTCTAACCGCCTAGGAATGAGGAGATAAAAAGTTGTCTGTCAGACAACCCAACCAAAAAATTTAGGTCAATTCAGCCAGTCTTTATAGGTTGGCCCTAAATGTGAGGATAGAAAGACTATAAATACAGGATATATGAGAAAATTTGAAGTGTATCTAAGAAATAGATCAAGTATGAGGTGAAAAAAAGAGATCTGAGGTGCACTAGAGAATATGGGGGGTCGTTTTGGGATCTAAAGGTGTGCAAGAGAAGTTTTGGGGATTTTCTTGGGGTTTTTTTATTCTTAAGGTGCTATATGAAGGACTAAAGGTATTTGATGTTGCAAATTGCACTATTTTGAGATTTTGATGTTGCAGTTTGGGATTATATTCTAGGAATTATTCTATGAGGATCGCTAGGTCATGAAGGCTAGATGTGACTAGGGTTTGAAGCTATGTCTAAAGTATGAAGAATACATGTGAAGTTAGAAGAACTATGTGTATGAAGATATTATATTGGTGTCTATATAGGTCTTACTAAGTTTGTGCTTAGTTGAGGAGATTGGTATATCTAGAATGTTAGTGTCTGCACAATATCTTGTTTATTTGGTGTTCAATTAAAGAGATTGGTGTCTCTAGTAGGTTGGTGCCTATATGTGTTGTTGAGTTGGTGTTTAGTTGAGAGGATTGGTGTCTACAGTAGGTTGGTGCCTACAAATATTGTAACAATAGGTTGGTTCCTATATGTGTTGTTTATATGGTGCTTAGGTGAGGGGATTGGTGTCTCCAACATGTTGGTTCTTGTAAATATTGTAACAATAGGTTGGTGCCTACATGAATTTATAAATAAAATTTTTATGGTTTTCTCTCGATTGGGTTTCCATGTTAAACTATGTGCGTTGTGATTTGAATTTATATGTGATTATTGTTTCTTAGCTAATGAATGATTTATGAATATTTAAATAAAGTAAAATTTTCTTATATTGATTCACCCCCCCTCTCAATATAAGCATAAGTTCAACAATTAGTATCAAATTAGGTTCCTTCAGAAACGATTTAACCAATGGAAGGTATATCTTGAGTACATATGGATTGTAAGGAAGGTATCCCTATAAATGGAGATCCTTTATTCGATGGAACAAACTATGCATCATGGAGTATAATAACGAATACATATTTGAAGGCCCTTGGGTTTGGTATTTGGGAATCATTCACAACCGATTATACAAATGAATATGGGAAGGAGCCAAGTGAAAAAAATGAAAAAGAAATATATGCCATCTTGAGTGGCCTATCATATTCTGAGACTCTCAAGGTAATGAAGCATACATCATCTAAACAAATTTGGGACAAGCTACAAAAAAATTGTGAAGAGAGATCTGGTGATTGTTCCAGTTATGAATCAAGGATAGAAGAACCATAATTTGTGAGAAATCCAAAAGGAGGACCTGGAAAATACAAAGGTAAGATACCCTTCAAACGCTTTAATTGTGGTAGAAAAGGACATTTTGTTGGTAAGTGTCCATATGTAGAAAGGGAAGATAGTGATGATGAAGAAGAATCTCTCTCCATAACCATGGAAACAAAGCCCGCTAATGAAGAAAATGCAGATAACCAAAAAGAAAAGATAGATTTAGATTCAGAAGATCTTGAAGTAGAACTCGTTAGTGCCTTAAAAGAAATAGACAATCTTAGGAAAAATAATATAAAGAAGAAGTAGCAATTGAAAAACATGAAAAGAAGGATCATGATATTGAAGAATCAAAGAAGATAATTGTTATCCTGAATATCCATATAGAAGAACGTTAGCATAGGGGCAGACCCAGGATTCAATGCTTAACAATGCACCAACAAAACCCTGACTACTATCCCTTTCAGCAACACCTGCGAAGCAGGCGAGGTCTCACTCGAGGTAGAAGTAGGGGGGGTTACAGGATGCAAGTGTCTGTAACCAGGCTGGGACACAGATCTATGATAATATCACTTCACAAAATATTCTGTTAATGCTTAGGAAGTGACATGCATTAGTTTATTAACCTCATTAACATCACAGAGCATAATCAAAGACAGATCTAGCATGGTAACAACAAGTGATTATGTACCCTAAACACCTAACACTTAGCACTGTGAGTCAAATCTAGCATTCATTTACCCCTTTAACATAAGTAAAGTGCTTAAGAAATAATATATCTATTCATTACACATCATAAACAAAGCACTAAGAAAATGCATAACAGAAAGACATTGCACATAACAAACCATGAGACACCAGATATACGTGGTTCACCCCAGGGTGGGGCTACGTCCACAAACTGCTTCACCTCTTTATTATTCACAAATATCTTACATCCAGTCACTCCTGTGCACTAAGCCACAGAGTCAAACATCGCACAAGACATGAGATCTACGCACTAAGACCTAGATCCTCCTTCTTTACCTCCCAAAAATAGGTCACATGCATAGAGACACAATCTCTTATCACAACACTTAGCACCTTCTACAAAATCACATTCGAGCATAAAGCCTCGACCACATACATTCCTTCGCACAAAGCATTGTTGTTTCACACAGAGCTAATTTCACACACCACTTTCTATAATACATTCCCCTTTATTTATACTTTACAAACCCTTACAATAAGGCCTAAGCATGGGGAAAACCCATGGGTCGACATTCCATAAACCCATTACAAAACCCTAGAGGACCCCTTACTGGGTCCACATAACCCTCAAAATAGGTGAGATCTGTGATCTCAGCTCTGCCTAGGTACTCCTTCTTCGACCAACGTGTCAAAGTCCAAAAGTGGGCAAAAACTGACCAAAGTTTCCCCAAAACTTGGTCAAGGGCCAACAGGCCCCCAACACTCACATGTGACTCATCCTGAGTCACTCAGGTCCCGATAATGCTGCTTCGAAATCCTCAAGATTAACTCAAGCTACCTTGCATGCGCCTCCTGCTCAACGAGCTCCTGGACTGTCTTCTCTGTAACAGGCCCTTCTAGGCATTGTTCTACTGCTGCAACTACTTGATCTAATTGTGAACCCTAGTTGTCGATCTCCTCGAACACCTTGCAAGCTTCATCTTGCACAGGTTGTAACTTCTGTGCTACTTCCATCACATTACCCTAGAGGGCAGTGATCTGTTGTTGTACTGTGTGCTTCTCCTGGGATCACTTCATCCTTTCCACTACTATGAGCAACTTCATATGCGCCTGTGATGAGAATTCTTACTACTGCGCCTCCTGTAGCTGAGCCTCTAGTTTCTTTAACTCTGGATCCTTGGCGAGGCGTTCATATGTCTAAGCGCTTCTGTCACTCAATTTTTTACATGCCAAGGTGAGGGATTTTATACTTTCTACCGTGTTTTTAGCGGACTCTTCCCTCTAGTCATGCACCTCCTATGGGGTGCTCAACATTGTTCGGGCCTCCAATTCCACTATCCTAGCCTAAAACTATTGGAGGGTCTCTGCGAGCTTCCCTACTTGAGCTTCGACAGGTTCTTGCTCCTCCTATGCCAAGCCTGGCATAAAGCGACATGCTTTACTTACTGCTTCTTTGACCATGACCTACTCTATGAGAAACTGCTCTTTTTACTTTTGTAGTTGGGATTCACCAACTCTCTTTTTCTCCTGAATCTCCACTTTCTCTTTTTCATGGGAATCTATATTTTCGTGCGCTGCTCGTAACTGTACTAGGACTTCGTCTTTCTCCTTTTGAAAGGATACTGTAGCCTTCTCCTTCTCTTCCTGATCCCTCTGTAATCGAGCTTCCATTGCATCAACAAGCCTTCTTAATTGGGCTAGTTTGTCCCCCAATTCTTCGGTTTGTGATGAGGAATGCACAGACAATGTAGTGGGCACTGCGCGGACCAAACGAACAACCTGCTGCACTTCCTTCAACTCCCTCTCAATATTTTCATACAACTTTGTTTGTTTCTCTTTGTATCTTTGCAGCATGTCTTCAAAGGCATCCTCCATAGCTCTACGAATTAGACTAATGTCGTCGTTAGTGAGAGTGGCTTCCAACTATGGCTTATTAGTGCATGTTTTCTTTCTCGCTCAAGGTTTCTTCGGAGAAACTTTCATCTTTTGTGGTGTCATTGTCTCAATAGGGGGATCTTCAGGTGGTGTAGCTTCACCTCCTCCTTTCTCTTATTCTCCTTCATCTCCTCCTCCCTATCCTTCTGCTTCATCTTCTCCTCCTCCTTGTCCTTATACTTTGTCTTCTCCTCCTCCTGACAAGCCAGACCCGTTATCTTCAAAAATTTTGTCCTCTTCGTCACTCTCTATGTCCTGGACTTCAACCTACTTTTTCTGCTTCTTCGTCCCACTGGACTGTCCGACATGTTCAACTCATGTAACTATTGGTCTTCCTATAGTGTCATTGTCAGATAACTCTACATCGGTGACATGTGCAAGAAATTGTTTTGGCCATTCCTTTGTAATGTGTTCCATATCTTCATCCGTCAACTTGTAGTAGGACTGCAACTCTTTCTGGTGCTCATCTCTTCGCGTGGTGATGTAAATGAAGTGTGGATCAGCATGGGACTTCAATATGGGTTGGTACTGGTGCAGGTTTCATAGTGTCATATGCAAGAATGATTCAATGGAGACCTTTAAATGCTGATAATATCCATGAAACACAACATTAGACTGCCACTGCTTCGTCATGTCATAGGTATACCACATGGTGGAAAACTGAGCGGTCAGGGCCTTCATCGGTTCAATTTAGGGGAAAGTGACTCCTTCAAGCATCTTCCAAGCCACACATGCGATTAGGATGATCAACCAGCTGTAGTGAAACTCATATCCTAAGTCCTGGGCTTTGCGACAATCCTTCTCTAACTCATTGACGAGGTAGTTTGCCTAGTTCATCTGCATGCCCTCCACACACTTTGCTGCAAGGTCCACCACGAACCCGGTGACCTGTGTGAGGCAGTTCTTCCTCACTAGCTTGCCAACTAAGAGTTGAAAATAAAGGTGCACTACGAAATCCTGTATGGAGGCTACCTTGTAACCTTGCTTCCCCTTTTCTACCTCTCCATAGGATTCTTTGATGCATTGTGCTAAAAAATGGTCTGATGTCTTCCCTGGATAGAGCTGTTGTGGGTTAGGACCCTTCAAAATTAAACCTGTGATCCGGTGGATCAGTGTCGAATCCACAGTAATCCTTCTATCGAGCCATAAATATCCACCATGATAGCACAACAGAAGGAGTTTAACGCAAGTGTTAACCTCCTAGGGCCAAAATTTGAAATATTCATCACGTTCAGTACGGTTGATTATGCTAACCCCTTAATTCATGGTTGTAAGATGAGTTGAGGAGCAAAGGATTGGAGAGCAATTCAGAGCGTGAAGGGACAAACGTCGATTAAAAGGTACTTCTGTCATCCTTCCTTCTCATGTGTTAGTTTAGATATATTTGAAAGGAAGTCAGTGTCCATGATAAGCACTTTTCTGTCTAGGGTTAAGGTCAAGCTCTAGAGGTGATCTACTTGTCCGCAGGGAGATTTTCCTACAACAGAAACTGGGGACTCCACTGGGGATGTAGCCTCAAATCGAAACCTCTTGTTTGGATTTTTCTCCTCATTGACCTTGTTCTATCCCTTGATTGTTTCAGACCTGGTTCATTCCTCTTTTGATTGGTTTCATGAGCTGATTGGCTCCTTACTTTATCACACTCAGCATATTTGTCAAGTTTGAATCTCATTTTTTAAAATTTTTTGACATTTCTGGGGCTTTTAGACCCTAGCGCCCCTGTCCTAGTGTTCACAGAGTGCTAGCGCACCTCATACCCTTACACAGAGCGCTATAATGCTCCTTGCCCTTGGAAACAGAGCGCCAGCCTCTTTTTGGCCCAAAAACCCTCCAGAACTGCCTTCTTCAGGGTTTGCCTCTGGGTCTCTTCTGCTGAGTCATTTAGTGAGTCAATTTTTCTTCCTTTTCAGTCTTGACATCTGTCTTTTTGAAGAACAAACACCTTGCTAATTGGATCTTGTAGCCTTCTTCACCATTTTTATTGAGTTTTTCCCTGTTGAGTGAAATTTGAAATCCATGCATTGTTCTTCTTTCCTCAACAGCTGAGTACAAACCCTAGTGAAGGTCATCAAAGGCCTACAGACCTCCTTGTCTTGATTTCGGACGAGGTCATTTGTTCTTCAACTTTTGCTTTTGGGTGTGAAGTTTACTTTTCTCTTTGATTGTTTCTTTTTCATTCGCTTTTTCGTTTGGATTGCTACGAAAGGGTGTATTGTTTGTATGATTTTCACTTGTGCTAGTTTGGTTTTCATCCATATCAAGAAGATAATTAGCAAAATGAACATTGTGTTGTATTGATCATCACTTATACGCAAATAATAAAAGCATCTGTATGATTGATTGCGCATATCAGAAGGTATTTTAAAAGTTTTTGCATTACATCAAGATTTGATTGAGAAAAGAATTGTTTGAGGGCATTCCTTATTTGTGCTGGATTAGTGAAAGAATTCTCTCTCTCCCTTAGCTAGATGTTCATCGAAAGAAAATGACTTCTTATCATATTTGATGCACTCTTTGGGTCTGAGTCATAATTCCATTTGTTTCACTTCCATGCACCCCTTTGCGTAAAGAACAACCACTAAAATCAACGTTAATTAAAAGTTATCTAGAACTTTTTCTTTTCTAGGATCCTCCGCCAACAGTAGAATATGCTTAGTACTTTGGATTAGGGCTGTGAGCATAGCTCTCCAAAGTTTCTAAAACAAGTAGTAGCATCCTGAGTTAGGGAGAGTAAATCCAGTTATCGTATAAGTCTGCCTGGGATCCCCTTCTCACACAGGGGTTACACACGAGGTTGCATTCGGGTAAGCTACGGGGACTAACCCTCCGTGGTTTAACTGACTGTGGTGTTTGGATCGTATTATGGGGATCACTTTGAGGTAAATCCACAATTACTGTGTGGAAGCCTCTTAGTTGGTTTCGGGCTTGATACCCTACCCGTACGTTCGGATCGAATTGTCGACTATTCCCACCCAGGGGCTGACTGCGAATTGGTAACCTTAGTGGCCATAATCTTTAGGTTCTTACACAAGGTGATGATGACGGGAAGTCTCACTGTACCTGGAGCAGACATTGGTCAAAATCACTCGGGCTCCCTGGAGGGTAAATCCACAATTACTGCATGGAAGCTTGCACCAAGGCGTAAGTCTGTTAAGCAGGTCACTATTGTAACTGTTCCACCCTATCCCCGCCCCTTCTGGACTTGATCACGTGACGTTGGATTTCGTCACCAACTAGTACGGTCATCAAAAGAAGGTCCTGTTTGCTTGGTTGTGATTCTTAGATTTTTTTAGCGTGTGCTGATTCTTTTCGTTAGTTGGACATAGATTTCTTTCGCCGACTCTTCTCCGCCAACATCGACCCTCCATGCCACTCGCGGAGGCTACAGGGACTTCCTCCAGAAAATATGGAAGGAAACACCCCTTTACCCCCTCATTCTATGGAGGAATCTCCTCAACAGAGCGAGGTTCATAATGCTACAACTTCCCAGGAAGAAGTTCCCATCCCTCTGAAGAATTTTCGAATTGTCCCAGAATCTCCGGAATCTTATCGCATTCTAGAGGGATATGAACGACAAATCCTCCACTTGAATTACACTGGAGAATTTGTTGTTGTCAATCCTTCTGACATTCCAGCCGTGTTTGCTCAAAACCCTTTAGCAAGTGACCCTTTTTGGACTGCAGACGTTGTTCGGATTCCACCACGCTTGGTGCGAGATCTTTATGGAACAGGAGAAGGTGTCGATGCACCCTTTTCCTATACTGTACCCCCGTTACTACCACTTTTACAGCCACACCAACCGTTGGTCCGAACATGCCGTTCATTGGCCCAAGGCCTACTATTCCCCTCCAGACAACCCATTCGACAATGACCCCGCACATTCCGACTATCCCTGCCAGTAATGCTGTAGTTAATCAAGCCCCGATTGGCACACCTATAACAGCAAGACCTACACTCCCTTTTGGATTTAGGGCATTGAATGCTTCTGCTACGACCACTGCCCAAACCACTACCCAAACTATACCTAGAAGTTCCATACCTATCCAACAACCTGGAGGGACTGGTCTTAGTGGTCCTAACCTGATCAGTGGCACCGGTCCGTCATTGACATATGGCTTTCAGATCCCCGGAACTCTACCTCAAACTGGGGGGCATCCTCCTATTGGAGGACAAATTCCATTCGGGGGGCACCCTCATGCTGGGGGGCAACCTCAATCCAGAGTACAACATCAACCACAAGGACAAAATGTGTCCGCCGCACCTAATCCATGGGGCATCCCTTTTCAAGGAAATCCACATACCTCCACAGGACAAAATGTGCATACTCCGCAACAACCCCCTTATGGACAAATGCCAAACCCACCCTATAATCCACAAAACTCATCCGGTTATCCTCCGCTCACAAATACTTCTCAAAACATCTCAAATCCTATGTACCTTGGTCAAAACCAACCTCACATGAGAGGGACCACGAGTTATAATTATCCACATAACCCCGTATTGGGCCCACTGGTGTCCCTTTTCCACACCAGCATTACCCACAGGTTAACCGACGACTACCTTTTCTAGTGACTCTGTACCTTCCAGACTTGTCTCGGTTAATGAATGATCCCATTTATCATTCTCCGGTTTGGCCAGCCATCCCAGCTAAACTTCCTTCTGATATCCCAAAATTTGACGGAAAGCCCGGAGAAGACCCAAATAACCATGTGATGACTTTCCATTTGTGGTGTTCATCCAACTCCCTCATGGATGATTCGATTCATTTGCGTCTTTTCCAACGAACACTTATGGGTTCTGCAGCGAAATGGTATATTGAATTACCATGTGCATCCTTTCATGACTTCAACTCCCTCGCCATGTCCTTCCTCACACACTTTCAACTGCCCATTCGACACAAGATGGGTACTGAACTATTAACTTCTCTTCGTCAGACAACTTCCATACATATCTCCGATCATATCCATGAATGGAGACGACGACGAAGGATAATCAAAGTGGTCATTCCTGACCAATTGTTAGCAGAATGGTTCACGAAATCACTATTACCCCAGATCGCTCGTGACGTTGCCATGGGTGGCATAGTCACCAAGGAAGAAGCCATCGCCCGGGCTCAGTACTTGGACTTAGTCTATTCACAATCCGGTACTCTATATGAGTTGATACCGAATGCTACCCACGCCACTAACGATCCATCCAAACCATCGACTGCTTCACATGTGGATGGAGTTATTGGCTCCGTCAAAACTCATTCTACTACCCAGTCTACTAGAACAATCCAGCGGCCCGCTTCCACAGCTGCTCCCAGTTCGACTACACCCTCTTCTACCCCACCTCAATATTAGGTTTCTGATGTGAATGCGGTCCAGTCAACCCATTCACAATAGCTTGGGGGCAAGAAGAAAGTGAGAAACAAACCAAAGAAGAACAACAACAATGAGCAACCCAAGTCCCAACCACAAACCCCTGCTGCCGGAAAACAACCACAACGAAAACAAAAATTCCCATGTCTCATTTGTGGTGACGATCACTACACTCGAGACTTCCCACATCACGATGAAGTGGACAAAATTTTCAAGGGAAATTCACAACCCACTGTGCTCACTCAGCCTTTTCCGTAGCAACAATCTTTGGTTGCACAAACCCCCACGCCGGGGGGTAGTTCCAACCAACCCCATGATGAGGCCTCGACGAGTTCCCACATTTACATGTTTAATGGAGTTAATCTCACAACTTGCTCTGCGACATATGACACACCAGTTAAACCTGACAAGCCGAATATCACTAACGGTTCCGCGTCAGACCTGTTACCATCCTCCGCCAATCCTCCATCTGTTATCCCTCCATCCGGGCCACTCCAGATTGAGAAACCATCTTTTGACTCTATTCTACGCCCTCCTAAGAGCACCATCCGTAAATCTACATTCAATCCTAATTCACGGGCTGCCCAAAACTATAATATCGTAGAAGATTTGGCCCAAGCCCTGTGTGCTATGTCTGCCTTGGAATTTCTATGACACTGTCCCAACCAACGTAGAACACTCTTAGCCTCTATTGGCGCTTTCGACCCTGAGTCATCAAACTACCTAACGTTTAATCTGGATGATCATCAACCGTGACTCTCCCACCAGCTAGCTTTCCAAATTGATGTGGTTGTTCACAATCAACAAATCCACCGGACTATCCTAGACGAGGGAGCCTCCACTTGTGTCATGTCCCTAGACTGTTGGAAAGGCCTAAAGTCACCTGCCCTTAACAAATCCGCTACCATGTTACGTGCCTTTGATGGACGAGGTTTTCATCCTCATGGATTATTGCAATCCTTAGCCGTTCAGTTGGGCGGCAAAACTGTCACTGTTGACGTCGAAGTGGTCGATGCCCCCCTCGATTACAACCTACTACTCGGAAGAAGTTGGTTCTACGCGATGACCACCATCACCTCGTTGGTGTTTCAATGCATACAATTCCCCCATCAAGGAAAAATTGTTACCATCGATCAGCTTGATTTCTGCACACCCGACGCTCGCATTCCTGCTACCAACAACATTCCTTTTCTGGGAGACCACCCGGTTACGTATGAAAGTGTTGGTGTTGGCTTATTGAAAGATTCTAGCCTCATGGGTACCTTCCCTACACCACTTCCACCTATTGCACATCATATTTCCGTCGTCAATATGATTTCGACTTTGCCTTATCAATCCTTGGAATCATCTGATCGTTGGGTTGTGCCTAGTCCTTTGGAATTCGATGTGCTCGGTGACACAATGCCACTGAGCCCAGCCAAGGCCGCATACCTAGCTGTTCAATCTGCCTCTCCCTCATCGAACAATTCACATTCGTTGGCACCTGATACTTATTCGGTGCCCTCTTGGTTAGATTCTCTATCATCCGTTGTCGATTACATTTCCCACATTTTTCCTTCGGACGAATCTATCATGGAAATGCTTAGCATCGACGATCTGCCATGGGATGACAACCACCATCGATCCTCTTTTCTTCCACCATTGGAAGAAATCTAAGACATACAATCTGTCTTCCCCCCTCATGTTACCGAAACTCCACAATATCCTATCCTCACAATAGATACTCTCTCTGAGGGGAACATGGGTAACATCTCTACTACTGTCACGATCGACATTTCAATCAAAGACGGTGTCGTGGAAAACATCAACCTTGGTGCTAATTGCACACCCGACAAAGTGGTCTCTTATACCACTTTATTCAAGGAATTCCGCGATGTCTTCGCATGGAGTTACGAGGAAATGTCAGGGATCGATCCTTCGATTGTCGTACAGGAAATCAAAACCTACCCTGATGCAAAACTAGTTCGGCAAAAGCTTCACCCCGTTCGTGCCAAGAATGTCGCAGCTATAAATGCAGAAGTTGAAAAACTTTTGAAATATGGCTTCATCTATCCCGTCCCTTTAACCGCATGAGTCTCCAACCTTGTTCCAGTCGCTAAGAAACAAGGGACCATCTGTGTCTGCGTTGATTATAGAGACCTCAACAAAGCTTGTCCTAAGGAAAACTACCCTATGCCCTTCATCGACCAAATCATCGATAACTGCGCAGGGAGCGTAATATTTTCTTTCATGGATGGCTTTTCTAGATATAACCAAATTGAAATCTTGCCTATAGATCAACACAAGACAGCCTTCATCTACCCTTGGGGAACTTTCTCCTACCGAAAGCTACCTTTTGGCCTTAAAAATGCTGGAGCCACTTTCCAGTGAGCCATGTCGTACGCTTTTCACGACATTAAACATATCGCAGAATCGTATCTTGACGATTTACCCGCACATTGGTTAAATCGATCTAATCACATTGATCACTTACGCGTGATTTTCCTGCGATGTAGGTTCTACCGTATCCGGCTGAACCCACACAAATGCATTTTTGCCGTCGAATCCGGTCAACTCCTCGGTTTCATTGTCTCCAAAGATGGGATTAGGGTGGACCCCTTAAAGATCAACGCCATCTTAGCCTTACCTCCACCCACCAATCTAACACAACTCCAAAGTTTGCAAGGCAAAGAAAACTTTCTTCGCCGTTTCATCTGCAATTATGCCGAGATCACTAAAGGATTTATGCGGTTACTGCAAAAGAATTTCCCTTTCATTTGGGATGATGCAGCTCAACGGTCATTCGACGCTCTCAAGCACGCTTTGACCCATGCACCTTTGTTACACCCACCTGAATATACAAAGGATTACATCCTTTACTTGGCCGCTTCTACTTCCACCATCGCAATGGTGTTAGTTCAAGAAGACTCCAATGACGAAGAACATGTGATTTACTATCTGAGCAAGAGTTTATCTGGATCCGAACTTAGATATTCACATGTCGAGAAACTGGCTCTGGCAGCTGTCATCGCTGTCCAAAGGTTCCGCCACTACATCTTATTGCGCACCACCGTGGTAATCGCAGACTCCAACCCCATGTACCATGTCCTGACACGTCAAGTACTTGGGGGAAAATATTCGAAATGGATCGTCATTCTCCAAGAATTCGATCTTGAGTTTACGAAGACGAAAGCCAAAAAATCCCTGGTGTTTTCCGAGCTCATCTGTGCTTTCCCTCGTGCCGATGAAAACATCGAACCTAGAGATTCTCTACTCGATGAATCTCTCTTCCTCATCAGCACCTCTGATCCTTGGTACGGAGACATTCTCGTCTACCTTCAAACAGAACGTTTTCAACCCAACATCTCTCGTGAAGAGCGACGACGCATTCGTCACCACTCTCACTGTTACCTCATCCTCGATGACACCTTATATCGTCGTGGCATCGACACCATCCTTCGGCGATGTCTGACTCACAAAGAGGCTGAACGCATTTTGAATGATTGTCACCTTGGCGCCTGTGGCGGTCACCTTTCCGGAATGGCCATAGCCCATAAAATCCTACGTGCCGGCTATTTTTGGCCCTCGATTTTTAAAGATTGCATCGAGACTATCAAGAAATGCCCACCCTGCCAAGTATTTAACAAGAAGGCATGCACCCACCCTATGCCACTGCACCCAATTATCGCCATCGGCCCCTTTTCCAAATGGGGCATTGATTTCATGCAGTGTAAGCCTACCTCAGCCGGGGTGCACGGTTACATCATCGTCGCCGTCGATTACTTCACCAAATGGGCTGAGGCTATGCCTACCTTCCTGAATGATGTCCATACTGCAACTCTTTTCCTCTTCAACCACATCATAACTCATTTTGGTGTACCATGCACCATTGTCACTGACCACGGTGCACATTTCAAAAACCAGATGATGAGCGAGTCACATGTCAAATTGGGTTTTCGCCATGAAAACTCGTCCCCTTACTACCCTCAAGTGAATGGACAAGTTGAAGCTATCAACAAAGTCCTAAAAACCATGATCCAACGAATGGTAGGGGAAAACAAAACATTGTGGCATCTACAATTGTTCTCCGCTCTCTGGGCCTATCGCACCTCTGTGAAAACTTCAACTGGATTCACTCCCTTCCAGTTGGTCTATGGCATCGAATCCATCCTATCGATCAAGTGTGAGATCCCATCACTCAAACTGAAAGTAGAACTCCTGCCCCACACTTCCGTTGAAGAAGAACGATTTTTGTATCTGTCCAAACTGGAAGAAACGCGTCGCGATGCTGCTCTCGCCAATGAAGCACATCAAAAACGAATTAAAAGTCAATATGAAAAATCGGTCCACCCTCAGACTTTCGTGGAAGGAGACTTAGTCCTTACTTACGACCAAGCTCACGATAAATTGGGGACAGGGAAGTTAGAACCCATGTGGCACGGTCCCTACATCGTGAAACGTGTCTTACATAAAGGTGCCTACGAGTTAGTTGATCACGATGGAATCTCCCTAGGAGAGCCCCGAAACGGGCTTTACCTTAAGAAGTACTATGCCTATATCACCTAGTGTATTGTACTTTGTACATTATTGTATTTAGTTTTGTTGTGTCTTTTTCTTTCGCATGCGAGTCTTTACCGTTGCCACTCATGACTGTGCCTGTGTTTTCATGCACAGATGACGTCTTCCTTTCCTATCTTTTTTGGGTTCGTGGATGGCGCTAGCCGACATACCCGGAACATTGCTTCAGCAGCTTGGGTTATTTACCAATTTGACCAGGTGGTGAGTTCAGGAGGCATTTGTTTAGGACCAGCAACCAACAATATGGCAGAATATCATGTTGTCATTGGACTACTGACCCAAGCTTCCTCTCTAGGTATCTCTCGCATCATTATTTACTTAGACTCCCAACTGGTGGTTCATCAACTCAACCGTATCTACGCTATCCGTAGTCCTATCCTGCTACGCCTACACTTGCAAGTTCGTCGTCTCGAACGAATGTTAGATTACATCGAATATAGACACATTCCGAGAGAACTTAATAGTGTTTCATATTCATTAGCTAATTATATTATGGATCGGTACCTTTCCCACATATAAATATTCAGGGAAAGCAAAACTGTACATTGCATGTAAATTAAAATACATCACAGACATCATCATGTACAAATCATTGGCATAATAAAAACTTGAAATTGGGCCCATCCACCCATACAAACTTTTTACATAAAAGTGCGTAAGAGAGCAAAATATTGGGCCCATCCACCCATACAACATCGCCTGACAAGGCATGCAAAAAACATGATCACGGGGAGGCTTTAATCTCCCCGCGCTGCGTTGTGCTGTGAGTAACATAATACTGCACACACTGCATGCCTCAACAGAGAATTGATATTCTCTGGCACCCCTACAGTTTGTCGCTGCAGATGCAAAGGCACGTCGCCCCTCCGCAGAGGAGGGATACCCATCGTAAGACCTTCGAGGTTCCTCTCAACCTCCCGGAGGCCCACCACCGGTACTGCTGGGTCCGCTGCAACTGGGGCACCTCCACGATGCCCTGGCACTGGTATATCCGCTGGGTGCACTGCTCCCTTGTCTGCATGTTGAAAACAAAACATTTGTTAAAACTCTCTTACATACCCAAAAAAATACATATACATCAAAAACATCAAAAAATGAAAAATTAGACAAGGAATGGCTTAGTCTCATACCTGACTCGTCCCAATATTCCCCCTCGGGAAAAATAAAGTCCATACTCCCGCGGAAATCTACATCGGCATACGAGAAGTCCTCGATCCAGAGGTACTGCCGCCTCAGCCAGGCAAAGAAGTCACCTATAAAGTGGAACTCTGACTCCGAAACTAGCCTCGGAGACAGACTAGTCCACCTCTCCATCCGAGGCTCATCCACTGGTCATACTACCAGTGCTATCTGAGGCTGCATCTGAGGGATACGCTCCAGGAAAAATGAGACTAGAAACGAACCATAGCCGAACTGCTTATGACCAGTCCTGCACCGTGAGATTTGTTCCTTCACATTCCGAAGGAACGCTGCACTCCAATTGAACAGTGTTGGATCCAAACACTGAACACCATAGGCCACCTTTGATATTGATGCCAAATGAGCACTTGTACTTCCGGTCACACTTGTGATAGCAAATAGTATAGACCGGAGAGACAGATCTCGTATATCCTTGATAGGGATCCTGCCCCCTACCAAACTTGCTCCCGGAACGCAGTGGTGTGCCAGATACATGTCCACATGCTCAGGTAATGCCCTCTGCCCAGTAAAGGATACAAGGACCCCTCTTTTCGAGATGCCGATAAAAAAGTACACATCCTCCAACTCAATGGTTAGGAGTTGTGTGCCGATACGGAATCCCTGTTCCGCAACATCCCAAAGGCCAATGATGTGCTCAAGTAATAGAATCTCTCTCTTCATTTTTTGCGATTTGAAAAACTTGAGCAATCCACAAGCTCGCAAAGCGGACCGTGTACGAGGACTCTGTAGAGCGGCTAAATCATCCATCTCATGTTCCCACTCTTTCCATTCGATCATGATTGCCGAAGACACCTACAAAACAAAAAATAAAAAAATTTCATTATTCCTCACGTTTTTGTATTTTCGGCGATTTTCAAAAGTATTTTAAAACATAAAACAAAGTACCCATGTCATCTAAAAGAAATCATTCATCCTTTTTGACCACCACACCCTTTAATATTTTCCAAATAATGATTAAAACGTGTTAAAAATGCAAAACCAACTAAGGGGTTGCGTGGGCAATTGGGGGGAGTTTTGATGAGTTTGTTTTTCTTAAAATGGTTGATCTAACTGATTGCAAGGATGTGGACATCTCAAAAACCCTTCCCTAATGCATTTTTGTAAAAGAATCTCCCCACTTTTATTGATTTTAAAAAGAGGCCGATTTGTTTCAAAGATGGGTGACCTAGGGCTTTGTGTTTTAAATAAATAATGCCATGAAAATCAATTTAAAACCATGCAATTGAAAGAGCAAAGGATGAACACCTACCTGGTTTGAACGGTGAGCGAAATGATCGATCGAAGCTTCGGCGGCGAGAAAAACAAGATTTGCTTCAAATTGAGATTCTCCAACACTCCAAAAATCCTTGCAAATGAAATGGTAAATGAGTTTTCAAATCAATTGTTATTTATAAAATTTCATTTTTTTATAAGGTATGGTCATTTTGGGTTTCTCTAATGATGTAAATGGCTTCACTAAACTCTGGCTTGTAGTTTCTGGCATCGTAGGTCTCCTGGCAGTTCCAATGAATTATTCACCTTGTTGCATTTATGGGCATAGTCTTAGTTCATTCTCAAGATCAACAATATGAGAACGTAACCGGGTAAAGTTTTATCTCTTTTTCGAACCTGTACGGATACGAACACATGAAAAAGGAGCCCCCCTGGAGTCTCCTTTAAACCCTTTTCAGACTCTCTAAATATGAAAAGATTGTCGAGTGATCTTGCTTTCTTTCACACTCGTTAAAAGGTCAGAAAGAGTGTCTTTCGAGCGATAGTTTAACCCTTTTTCAGTCTCGTTGGACTATTGTACGAAAAATGAACTGAGAGAGTTCTCTTTTAAGTGTTTTTCCAAACTCTATAATCCCGAAAAACCTTGGAGTTTTCTGTCTTTGGACTCGTTAAAGCACACATCGACAGGCCCATATGGGACCGAATCCTTACTTCTTCCGGTTCGTTAAACGAAGGAAGAGGAACTTACCGAAGGTGAGTTATATCGAGCATGTGTTATCCTCCTCGAGCTCATTGAATCAAAAAGAGGTACTCATCTATATGGATGGGGGAAAAATTGAAAGGAGCAAGCCAAGCAGTCTCTTGAGAACATCATCCAGCACTTCTTAGAGTCGCCCTTGAACACAACACTTTGTCATTTGCACATATCATAATCCGTTGAACCTCTGGACTGAGCCAATCCTTCGAGTTTCCTTTCACTCCTTTGGGTCACCCGATGCAAGTCACAGTATCCACTACATAGTTTTGGTCCATGCCATGTTTTTCTGTTGTGCCTCAGTGTTCAAGGGAAGTATCTGCCTCGAGAGTCAGCCATCCCAAATATCTTGCCTCAAAACCTGTGTCAGTCCATGTCCATTTGATATACCAATTACATCTCCATGTTCGTTTCGTGTCGTTTATGGGGGATACATCAAGGCCCTCCCTCGACGAGTCTGTTCCTGTCGACTCCAATACATTATCCGGGAATTAGACTTAGAAACCAGTTAGTACTTTGGGACCTGCATGCCTCAATGGCAGGCCTCCTCACATTCGACCATGGGTTTACATCATTGACCCCTGATCGAATGATTCCACGAATGTTCGACCTCAGCTCATCTATTCACATTCGCTGGAATGTACTAGGGTACCTTGGGAATCATTGACATTAATGGTGATCTCTCTCGCACTTGTTAACGGTTTACATCATTGACCGGTAATCAAGTGGTTTCTGTCATGTTCGACATCAAGACATCTATTCACATGGTCAGATTCGTACCGTATTGGGATTGGTATGAAGACCCTGGGTTGAGCCATCACTTTGATATATGCTTTGCCCAGGTTGCGAAGGAATCTTATTGAGCAATGACACATACATTGTTACATAGATCCACTTTGTATTGGTCGTGGCTATGTTTTGTCATCTCGTAGATCCAGTGTGTATTCTTCGTGGCTACGATCAGTCCGAGTCATCAGAGTATAGATCCACATTGTATATTTGGTGGCTATACCTTTTTTGTCAATACAATTATGGATCCACAGTGTATTTTATGGCGGCCATATCCTACTAAGTCTTGATCACCCAAGTATAGGTATGCCTGCCTTGGGTTTTGAAATATGTCATGATATTTGTTGGATGTTTGTGTGCAGATTCCGTCAGGTTCTCTGAGTCTATACCCTTGCTTGAGCATCTACAAAGTATTTCAGTTATCAGTTGGCATATTCTAACTTCATACTTTGGGGGGCATTCTATTCCACATCAAAATTGCTCAACTGGATAAGTGTCGCATTGTCCCTCTCAGTTATCGTAAGTGTCGCATCTTCCCTACAACTTTCGCAAGTGTCGCAAGTTGGTCACTAGTGTCGCAAATGATGTTCAGACATACTGCCATGTCAACGACACTAAGGAGACACTTATGACATCTCATATGACTGATTTGAAGGAGGAGAACTGGTCTACTGGATTCAAACAAATCTTGACACCTGAAAGGAACCCTGAAACAAAGGTTTTGAGGGGGAGCGCTCCCCTACTTCAGCTCCAGAAGCACTGGCACTCCCCTATCATGCTCCAGGGAGCGTTATAATGCTCCCTAGACCCCTTTGAGGGAGCACTTCTCATCTTGAGATCACTGGTGCTTTCCCAAGGCTTACCAAGTAGCGCTACAATGCTTTGATGTCCTTTCTGAGGGAGCACTGCCTAATCTGAGGCAGTAGTTGGCCTGTTGAGGAGAATAAGGGGAATATCTTTCGAGATTAGGAAGCAGTTGTGCTCGAATTCTTGGTTTCATCAAGAGATCCCTGATCTAGGGAGAAGGTTCCCAACTTGTTCTAAAGATAACTCAAGAGGTTAAGCTCCTCTTAACCTATATAAACAGGCTCCATGATGGTGGAAAGGGGGAAGAATTGAAGTTATGAAACTTATGATCTTGGAGGAAACTTACAGCCAGCCAAATGAGAGTGATTAGTGAAGCTGCTGTTATCCAGGTTGTGGAGCTTTCAGGAAAGGTTTAGACGAATGGGAATCGACGAAGCTGTCGCATTCGCATCTACGATTGTAAGCACTTCTGTCGTTATTCTCATCAATATGACACACTTGGCCTGTTTCTTTCTAGTTTTTGTCTAATGTCACATGAACTTATCACTAGTTGATAGATCTGTTTTCAAGCTAACATCAATAGAGTAGGAAGCGGTCGTATCTTGTTTTGTCCACAGGATCCAATGAGGAGCAAAGGATTGGAGAGCAATTCAGAGCGTGCATGGACAAACGTCGATTAAAAGGTACTTCTGTCATCCTTCCTTCTCATGTGTTAGTTTAGATAGATTTGAAAGGAAGTCAATGTCCATGATAAACACTTTTCTATCTAGGGTTAAGGTCAAGCTCTAGAGGTGATCTACCTGTCCGCAGGGAGATTTTCCTACAACACCAGTGCCACCATCGATGAGTTAAATAAGTGGGGCAGTCGTGCCGGATCTTCCAATGGACAGGAAAATGCTTCCATTAATGTAAATATATCCATTATAGAGCGGTCTCAACGTCCAAAAGTAGTCCATAAACCCATAAATGTGTTTCCTAACCATTCTGGAGTGTCACTCTAATGGTTAGGGTGCCTCCAACTGTTATATAACTTTTCCAGGGCAAAGTCCAAATCTGCGTGGACCTGTTGTTCCAACGAGGTTCAAACCCTGCGAACCTACCTCCTACAAGGTTCCAGTCTGCAAAGTCTTCCATATAGTTTCCCTAACTTATTGTATCTTTTCCAACTTAGCCTTCCTTTTATTGATATTCCTTGCCTTCTTTCCTATTATCTGAGTCTATTTAGCTATTTCAAGAATCCTCTTTCCATTTTTATTCTTATCTTCCCCCAGCGTAGTGGCTTCGCACTGCTAAGGTACCCTCAAAGGTTCTGAAGTTAATATCCCTTTTCTTAACACTTCCTGAGTGGGAACACTTCTCTATTGAATAGATAGGTCCTTCAAGCCTTCTTGCATTATTTCAACCTTGATAGCTAATTCTTTTTCTTTATGTTCCTCCTGCATTGTTACTTTTCTCTGTTTCTTCGACTTATCCTCTCGTTCTTCTATTAGTTAGTCTATTTTCCTAGCTATGAAATCCCTTAATTCTTGTATTTTATTTTATGTAGATTCTTTCTCTTCTTTCCTTTTTATCCGATCCTTCTCAATCCAAGTCTTACCTAACAAAAGTGGGAAAGGGGCACTATCCTCAACAAACCTAATAACTTCAAATTCTTCTTCAGTCGATGTTCCATGAACAATAATAGGTATAGTAGTTACTCTTCCACATAAAGTTATCATATTTCCCTTAAGCAAGCCTATCCTTCTTAAAGAAGGTACCACAGTAGGTTTTCCAAAAACTTCCCAAGTTTCTTCTGTCATAATATTCAATTGTGTTTCTTCATCCAAGACTATACAGTCTATGTCAAAGTATTCTATTCTTACATTTAGGCACTGTTTTTCTTTCAGGATTTTTGGTAAACTGACATATTTATGGACATCCATCATTTCTTTCAACTATAATAACATAGTTTGAACTTCTTCTGACCTTTTCTCTTTATGAATTTCTAACATACCCTTAGTCTCTTGATTCTTTTTATAATTTTCTTGTCTTATGTCTCTCCCTTCAACTTTAGCAATAATCCTTGGACAATCCTCAACCTCATGACCAACAATCTCACAACAAAGACAAATAGGGCCTACCCCAAGGAATTCCTTAGCAATATGTCCTGACCTTCTACAATTATAACACAAATTCAATCCTCTTTTTCTCTTAAATGTTCCCCAATATTTTATGTATTGTGCACTTCCCCTAGGATCATAGTGCTAGACCTGCAATCTGCAAAATTTCTTTCTAGGTTCCTGCATCCACTTATTAGTCCAAAAACTCTTTCTATGCATAGGAATAACACATCTTTCTTCATTTCCATTAAATTTACTCAAAACAAGTATTTCTTTCAACTGCGCCCTAGCCTTAAGACTAGGACAAAATCTATTAAACATACTTAAATTCATGCTTTCAAAAAAAAATTCACTATCTTTCTCTTGCCAAAGCACAAAGATTACCTCTTTTAGGATCTTAACTTTTCAGAATCACTTACTTTCTTAGCAAAAATCTTCGCAAGTTAAGTAGAGTACTACACACTTTAGCAACATATCTATGCACAAAGCTTCTCTTTTTCTTTACTTCAGTTCCCAACAATCACAGTTTCAGGTCCCGACAATAGAACCATTTGTTGGCACAGGGGCAGACCCAGGTTTCAACACTTAACAATGCACCAACAAAACCCCGAATACCGGCCCTTTCAGCAACACCTGCGAAGTAGACGATGTCTCACCCGAGGTAGAAGCAGGGGGGGTTACAAGATGCAGGTGTATGTAACCAGGCGAGGACACAGATCTATGATAATAGCACTTCGCAAAATATTATGTTAACACTTAGGAAGTGACATGCATTTGTTTATTAACCTCATTAACATCACAGAGAATAACCAAAGATAGATCTAGCGTGTTAACAACAAGTGATTATGTACCCTGAACACCTAACTTAGCACTGTGAGTCAAATCTAGCATTCATTTACCCCTTTAACATAAGTAAAGTACTTAAGCAACAATATATCTATTCATTACACATCATAATCAAAGAACTAAGAAAATGCATAACAGAAAGACACTGCACAAAGAAAACCATGAGACACCAGGTATACGTGGTTCACCCCAGGATGAGGCTACATCCACAAACCGCTTCACCTCTTTATTATTCGCCAAGATCTTACATCCAGTCACTCTTATGCACTAAGCCACAGAGTCTAACTTCGCATAACACAAGAGATATGCACACTAAGCCCTAGATCCTCCTTCTTTACCTCCCAAAAATAGGTCACATGCACAGAGCCACAATCTCTTATCACAACACTTGGCACCTTCTACAAAATCACAGTCAAGCACAAAGCCTCGACCACATACATTCCTTCGCACAAAGAACTGTTGTTTCACATAGAGCTACTTGCACACACCACTTTCTACAATACATTCCCCTTTATTTATACTTTCCAAGCCCTTACAATAAGGCCTAAACATGGGGAAAACCCATGGGCCGAAATCCCATAAACCCATTACAAAACCCTAGAGGATGCCTTATTGGGTCCATATAACCCTCAAAATAGGTGAGATCCACGATCTTAGCTCCGCCTAGGCACTCCTTCTTCGACCAACGTGTCGAAGTCCAAAAGTGGGACAAAACTGACCAAAGTCTCCCCAAAACTTGGTCGAGGGCCAACAAAGAAGAAAAAGGGATAGAATAAGGAATGAAAAGTCAACTCAAAGAAAAGGAAGAAATCTATGAGAAGTTAGAGTATGAAGTTGTATCATTAAATGAGGAATTGAATATTAGTCAAATGCTCAATTGAAGTTTGAAACGAGCACTGCAAACTTAAATTAGATCCTTAGTTTCCAAAGGTCACCATTCATCAGGACTGGTCTTGGCTATGACAAAAAAAAATACCCCTAAGGGAGATGCAAGCACTAATTTCACAAAGCCATCAGAAAAGGAAAATGGAGAAAATCCTAAGAGCTATGCTAACATTCTCAAATGATCCATCAACAATGAAAGAAACAATAAGAAAGGAAATCATGACCAATAGAAACCTGATTCTTCTCACAAGAATAACAAGAATGAGTTCAGAAGAGTTGTTCCACCAAGAAGGCCTTTCAGAACCTGGTACTATTACCACAAAGGAACACTTGGTAAACTTTTCTAATGTGTGCCACAATATAGGGGTGAATGATAATGATACTGGAAATATAGGGGCTAATTTGACTGGAAATCCTGAGGGATATGATTCAAATGTAAATAGAATAGGTGTAAATAACTTTAAGAACCCTGTAAAATATACTCCTTTTTATATTTCTGTAAAGATCATGGATAAAATAGCTCACTTTTGCCTCTTAGATGGTGGATCTGGTCCGAGAGTTAGGCCTTTCCTGTACAATTGAAAATGCAAGGAGTATGCTCTCCTATAATAATCAACAACAATCTACCATAGGTGAAATCAAATATATAACTCTAGTACTCTACGCTCATCCTAAAATAAGAACCACCCTATATATATAGGTAATTGATATGCCTATAACTATCTATTCAATAACTTTGGGTAGAGATTGGAAAGCCTTAACTGGTGGTTACCTTTTTCTAGATGGATCACATTTATCCATCCCTAAGAATGGAAAGACTATTAGTGTACTAAGGGAAGGAAGAATTTCACCTTAAATTGAAAGTGCTCCTCAACCTATTGTTAATTATGTGGAGGAAGACATGGGTGTCTATTCAATCTTTGTTGATAAAGATGACATGCACATTCAACCAACTGATTATGATGATGGTATGTGGCATATGCAATTCAACTGTACATGTTCAAATGAATATAACGTAGCAAGTATTATATTATACTCTCTTGTAGGCAAGATTCACAACTTCTCCTACAAATTAAAATTTCCCTGTACAAACAATGTTGTTGAGTTTGAAGCCTTATTACTTAGCATCGAAAACCTTATAACCTTTGTTGTGGTCATCTTACTATTTTTGGTGATTCCAAGCTTGTTGTAAACTTAGTTAGGAAGATATATAATCCCAACACAAGTTACTAAAGAGATACACCCAAGCTATGTGGGTATTAATATCAAATCTACTTTCTTTTAACATCACTCATATAAAAAGAAAACTTAATTCTATGGCTGACAGGTTAGCAATTTTTGCAGCTTCTCCTACAAGGAAAATGTTAGCACAGAGGCCAGATTGTATGTTCTTGTCTCTCTATCGACCTCGTCTCCATGATAAAGTAGAATCCTGGAAATTTTTTCTAGATGATGAAGGCATTTGTGCCTTCTTACAGAATGAACCTTATAAGCCTAAGGAAATAATCTCCCTTGAAAATGATAAACTTCCTAAAGGTTTGATTCCTCTGGAGAGTTCATTCTCAACGAGTGATATAGGCAACAAAGAAATTAATAAAGAAGAGGAGTCTAAAATAAAATTTGGGGATACCATCCCTTTGAAAATTGGAACCCCTGAGTCCCCAAAGTTCATTAATATAGGTGCCCAATGTTCTAATGAAGAAAAAAAGAAATTCATGGACTTGTTCCAAGAATTTCATGATGTTTTTTCCTGGTCTTATGAGGATCTTCATCGTTTTGATCCAAATGTTATACAACATGCCATTCCCATTAAGGAAGGGGAAAAACCAGTTAGGAAAAAACAAAGACCCGTGAATTCTACTCTTGAAGCTACAATCCAAAAAGAAGTGGAAAAACTTCTAAATTCTCACATAATATTTCCGGTTAAGTATTTTGAATGGGTATCAAATCTTGTTCCCGTCCAGAAGAAAACAGGTCATATTAGGCTTTGTTTCGATTTTCATGCTTTAAATAGAGCAAGTGTTAAAGACAACTTTCCACTGCCTAACATGGAAATGATCTTACAAAAGGTTGCACGATCCAAGATGATGTCCTTACTTGATAGTCTTTTTGGATATAATCAAATTAAAGTTAAAAGGATAGATAAATATAAAACCACATTTACAACCTGTTGGCTATCGGAAGTCACTCTTGGATTGCTTGCAGGAGCAGAGCCCAACGCCCATCAGTTTTAATGTCACGATTTGTTTGAAGGGTGATCAAATGGAAGGAAACTCAGAACGATATCGTATCAACTCAGAAACCAGACTGGGCATGCATGAACGAGTGAGGTCCTGATAAACTTCAAACAGTGAGTTGCAGTAAAAGGGTGAGTAGGTGGAAGACTTGCGTGA
This sequence comes from Picea engelmannii, assembly GCA_009831015.1. Lineage (NCBI taxonomy): Eukaryota > Viridiplantae > Streptophyta > Pinopsida > Pinales > Pinaceae > Picea > Picea engelmannii. The sequence continues at coordinate 142,887 of ML794158.1, forward strand.
GAAGAGTGCAAAGGTCTATCATAAACATCATGTTCATAATGGATTGGAGGAGAAAACATTCGAACACAAAGTCTCTTTATATTCAAACGCAGAAAACTAGAGAATACAAAAATGTCACGACAAACCCTTTGTCATAACATAACTGTAACAATCCACGTGAACCATTCAACTGTGAACTCTCTGGCACGAGACGAAACATAGATGGAAAAAGGAGAACTGTTTGTTATAAACCAAGAAATCTCAATCACAGAGGCATAGCTAGGAAACCAGAATGGTGCTGAAACTTTACAGTCGGGAGCTTAGCTCTACCATCGATGGATACAAAAATGGCGAAAACGCCTTCATATACTCAAAACAACAACAGCAGTGAAATCAAGAAATGCATTGAAGGATTTGCGTTTGCATGGCTTCTGACATTCTGCAGCCGCAATCTTTGAATAATCGTGCAACTTATGGCAGACGCGATCGATCTTCTGACAGTTACATCGGCGAATCGATGTGCCTTTAATTCATTGTAGGACGCCCCCATTATGGCGGAGACGATGTCTAACCACCACCAACTGCCTCAATAACTACTTCTTGGGATCGAGGACGGCCCGACCAACTCAGCACTTTGGGATATGGAAGACTCCTCGCGCTGCCACCTGGAACAACAGACTGGCTGCGGCGGATAGGCATAGAGACCATCGCGATGAATGGGGTGCACGACAGGGGTGGTGGTGTCAGATTATGAGGATGAGGAGGAAGTGGTGAGGTGCGGAAGAGAAACAGGGGATAATTCATGGCGGAAGGTCAGGCGGAAGGGAGGAAGATGGAAGATAATAGACCCGCCTTCTAGTGGGGGGGGGTGACGTGGAGGGAAAGGGACACGTGGTGGGTGGTAAATGGGTGATGAGAAGAGGGATGGACCAGGTGGACCAAAGTGGGGAGATGGAAGGATGACACATGGCAGCACGGGAAAGGTAAAGAGGGAGATGACATGACGGGAGATGGCCCCCCGCAGGTTAAAAACAGGGCAGGTGAGAAAGGAGAGGCTGCATGAGCACTGTTGATCTGGGCACCTTGATCATGGCCGTCGGGAAGCTTCTTCAGTGATTCCAGAACCCCCCCCCTCCGCTTAAAGAT
>ML794158.1:144071-165510 GCA_009831015.1 Picea engelmannii
GAAAGGCAAGGGGGGTCCGGAATCCAACGCGCGCTGTTGATCCGGGCACTGTGATCCTAACCGTCCAGAACTGATCCTCATTTAATTCAGACACATTTGCGCATAAAACTTAGGACAAGTGGGTTTTAAACCCTTTGCTTTCACATCCAACCCCCTTAACCAGAAAAATCGCTAACATTCGGCTCCATGGGGGATAGAGTCGTCCATGTGATGCTCTAAGAACTCTTTTGCAGACTTAGTGCCTTTGCTGTTGGGCTATGGAGTCATTTATTAGTCCGAAAAACAAAACAAAAAACAAAAACAATATTTACAAAACAAAATGAAGCGAGCCGACTGCGGCTCACAGAAAACATTTCTTTAAGAAATGCCCATTGACTGGGCCACTAAAAACTTCATTGCCTTCCAGATCCTGCAACCTATAAGTGTTGTTGGAAAACACTTCAAGGATCTTGAAAGGCCCGAACCAGAGGGCATCAAATTTACTGTGTTTGCCCTTTTCCTGCCTGGGTGTGTCCCACTTGAGCACCAGATCACCCTGCTCAAACTCTTTCTTTTTGTTTTTCCTGTCAAAAGCCTGCTTGATCTTCTGCTGATGATTGTAAGCTCTGTCCAAGACTTGTTCTCTAACCTGCTGCACCTCCACCATCTGGTGAATTCTTCTGAGCACATGGTTAGGTTCCCCCTCATAGTCTTGGAGGAGACTTGCCACAGGAAAGGCAAGCTGAGTGGGGAAAACGGCCTCAATCCCATAAACAAGCTGGAAGGGTGAGAGACCCAGGGATTTCTTTGTTGTCACTTGATCAGCCCAAAGTGCAAATTTGAGTTTTGAGTCCTAGGCCCTTTTATTATCCTCTAATAGCTTTTTGATAAGCTTGATTAGACTTTTATTAGAGGAATCTGCCAATCCATTTCCCTGAGGATAGTAGGGAGTGGAGTGAATCAGTGAAATCCCAAATTGTTCACAAAATTTGATCAGAGGCTCAGACCGAAATGGTGAAGCATTGTCAGTGACAATCTTGCTAGGGCAGCCAAATATAGCTATAATGTCTTCCAGGAAGCTGATGATTACTTTGTGAGAAGTGCTTCTTGTAGGGACAACTTCTATCCATTTAGTGAAATAGTCGGTAGCTGTCAAAATCCATCGGTGCTGGCCACTTGAGGGAGGATGAATTTCCCCGATGAAGTCCAATCCCCACTGCTGAAAAGGCGCTGAGACCACCACAGGTTTCAATGGCAGGGATTTGAGCTGCTGCTTCCCTGAGAATTTCTGACATTTGATGCAAGCTCTAATTTCCCTGCAGACATCAGGAAATAAGGTGGGCCAGTAGTACCCAGCTTGGAGGATCTTATGAGCTGTGGTCTTCCAAAAATAATGGCCTCCACAGAGACCACTATGAAAATCGTTCATAACCTTATGGGCCTGCTGTGGGTCCAGACACATTAGTAATACCCCCTGGGGATCTTTCCAATACAAGGCTTGGCCAATAATACAATACCTGACAACTTTGAGCTTTAAAGCTCTTGCCTTGCTTTTTTCCATCCCATCAGGAGGCCTCAATTCTTGTAGAAAATACAGGATATCTTTGTACCAGATGCATGTTGCTAATGGTACAGTGATTTGGGAACCCCTGTTAGATGATTCAGCTTGCTCATTGATAAAATTAATTTCCAAGGATTTATAATTGGATTCGGCCAGTAGCTTGGCCAAACCCTGCCCCTTTATTAGCTTAGTGGGCTTAATTTCCAGGTCAAATTCTAGGATCTTGGCGATCCATTTAGTTCTTCTTCCGTCTATGTCAGGTTGTATAAGAATGTCCTTCACAGAGGTTGAAGGGACATATGCAATGATCTTTGAGTGTAGGACATAGACCCTGAAAGCTTTGAGAGATTTCACCAAGGCATAATCCTGCTTCTCCATAATCTCGTAGCGGAGCTCTGCATCTCTCAGCGCCTTGCTAAAGAAGGCAATAGGCTGCTCTTGCCCTTGATTGTTCAACATAACTGCCGCTACTGTATCACAGGAAGCAAACAAGAATATTAGAAATTCTTTAGAATAATCTGGACTGATTAGCACAGGAGCCTCGGTCAATGCTTTCTTTATTTGGTCAAAAGACTTCCTGGGTTCAGGAGTCCATCTTATTTCATGGCCCTTCCTGAGCATGGTTGTGATATGTTTCACCAATTCAGCAAAATTTGAGACAATCCTCCTCAGGAAATTAATCCTTCCCAGAAATGCTTGGACCTCCTTTTTAGATCTGGGATGTGACAGGGCCTGGATTGCCTCTATCATGTCAGGATCAATTCTCACTCCCTTTGCTGAGACTATATGGCCTAACAACTTCCCTTCTTGCATGGAAAACAGTGATTTCTTGGGATTTAAGGAAAGGCCAAACTTGCGACACTTCAGGAAAACCCTCTTCAAGTGGCAAAGGTGCTCTATATCAGTCTTGGAGAAGACTGTTATGTCATCTAGGTAGATCACCACAAACTTATCTTTTTCCCCGATGAAGGCTATGTCCATGGCCCGCTGGAACGTTGCCCCTGCGTTCATCAATCCAAAGGACATCTTGGCATACATGAATGTGCTCCAAGGAGTGGTGAAGGATGTCTTTTCTCTGTCTTCAGGCATGACTGATATCTGATTATAGCCAAAGAATCCATCAATCATAGATATCCTAGATGCGCCAGTGACCCTCTGCAATATATGTTTCATGTTGGGCAGGGGGTAATTGTCCTTCCTTGAACTCCTGTTTAGGTTCCTAAAATCGACATAGAGTCTGATTTCTCCGCTCTTCTTTCTTACTGGGACCAAATTGGCTACCCAGCTAGAGTATCTCAAGGGGACTATGATTTGGGAATCCAACAACTTTTTCACCTCTCTCTCCAAGACAGGTAGCAGCGTAGGATTTATCTGTCTAAGTTTATGCTTGAACGGTTTAGCCTCTTCTTTCAGTGGGATCTTGTGCTCAATGACTGACGTGTCATATGTATTGAGGTCTTCGTAGGTCCACGCGAACATGTCAGTGAATTCCTTCAGTAGCTCAGTGTATTTGGTCCTCTGCTCCTCGATCAAACTCGTTGACAACTTGACAAACTTGGGCTCTTCTGGTGTGCCTATGTTGCACTTAGTCGTGTCAGCATCATTACCTGAAACCCTGCCCTTTACCGCCACATCATTCCCATCGAACAATCTTTCTAATGGGATCAGACCTTTTGGTATATGGTTTCTCGACAGTTGAATAATCTGATGATTGGCGATTTCATTCATAAACTCCCCAGGGTGGTTGTCACCTTCTGTGTCAGGGTCTTCATCTATGTGTGACGCAAAAAAGTCATCAATGGATTGGAGGAATTTCTCAATTTCCTGATCATCTTCGAATACCTTCCAATGTATGACATTGTCTGGCACAGAGGGCTTGTATCTTATCTCGACATTAGACTGGGCGGTAGACAACGTAGGAACTTCGAACAAACTAGCCGAGAAATCTAGAAAATCGGCTGGAGCATTTTCTTCCCTTGGAATGAAAGAGATGTTGAAATCTAGGAAGAAACTGTCAATAAGATCCCATACCTCATTCCTGTAATTCTTTAGTCGAGGATGCTTGGCTTGATAAACCTTTTTGACCTGCTGAACAATCAGTTCTGCATCCCCAAACACGACTATCTCCTTGATTCCCATTTCTTTTGCAGCTCTTAATCCTAGAACCAGAGCTTCATACTCTGCCACATTGTTGGTGACTTCGAATTCCAGCTTGTATGACAGAGATATGGTCTCTTGAGAAGGGGATTTTAATACCACTCCGGCACCTGCACCAATATTGGAAGAAGCTCCACCAAAGAACATTCTCCAAACAGAGGTGGTCGGGGGAGGCACTTCCTGATTGATAGCGGGATGCTTTCTGATTTGCAAAGGTGGCTCAGGGATATCATCAGTGACCTGCAATAAGCTACATCCTAAGTCAGTATCTAAGGCATAGATGGGATGATTAGTGGGGTTTGCTTCATCACTGACTATATAGGCTAGCTGGGCTTCTCTGTACAATCTCCTATGTTCCCCCCCAAAGACTGGGATGGTGGCATATGTGAGATCCATCTGTAACGTCCCTCCAAGTCTCTTAATCCAAGACCTTGACAACAACATGCCAAACTTGGGGGGAACATCAACTACCACTATATCCATGACCATACTCTTCATGGGTAGCTGAAACAAGGAAACTACTAGGTCCTTGATGACTCCCAAACATTGTACCCTCCTGGAGTCAAAGGAATAGAGGTCATGATAGGCCCTGGTGACTTCTAATCCTAGCTCTTCCATGACGGCTTTAGGCATGAGGTTGTGGGAGGCCCCTGAATCCATTAGGCAATTATGCAGCACCTTGTCATGTATGTTCAGAGAGGTGTAGAAGGGAGGGGATGAATCATCTCTGTCTTCTACCATGGGACCTAGGACCACTGCAGGACTTTCATCTTGGAGTTTTATGAAGTCTGTGGAAAGGCTGGAGGTTTCATATTTCAAAAGGTCAGAGAAGTGCTTTTTGAATTCACCATGTTTAATCAGTTCAGTGAGGGGCACAGGGATTCTGATATTTTGAATCTCGTGCTCGAAATTAAAGGAAGATGTAGGCTTTGGAATTTTTCTAATTTCAAGAGCATGATTTTGGACAATGGGAGAGAGGGTTTGGGCCTTCTTACCTCTGTGACCATCTGCTACCTCATCGGCAGGCTTCTCTGCTCTAGTGGATGACTCAGGAACATCAGGTGCTGCTTCCCTCTTGTCAGATCTTAGGTTATACCTGCCTCGGACACCGCCAGATTTGTCTCCCTTGCTCAATTCATTTAGCTGACCATTCATGAGAGACTCCTCGTATGCTGACTGAGTTAGATGGGGGAAAGGAGGGGTGACTTCTATAGAGTGGATTTTGGGCTCAGGCTGATCTGTTTCTCTTTCTTCTTCATCAGCCACAAAGTTTTTCTGAAAGGGAGCCTGAATCCTTTGGTCATCTCTGTTTCTTTCCTTCTCTTTGTGCATAGTTGGAGGAGAAAAATTATTTGGCCTCCAGAAACCTCCTTTATTTTCGGTGTTCTGAGGTCCCTTATACATCTTCCTCATTTCCACCTTCAATCTCTCCACCTCTTCCTTAAGAAAGTTCATTACTTGGGCCAGCTCATTTACTTGAGGGTGGGACAATGGTGGGCTGGAAGCTGAGGCTTCCGACTTTTCCTTTCTTCTGTTCGTGTCGGCTTGGTTCCTCAGTCTGTCAGCTGCTAACATGTTGGATTCCACTTCTATAGCTGCATCTTGCATCTGAGCTAAAGAGGTGGCTCTCCTTTCTCTTAATACAAGACAAAAGTCGGGGTCAAATGCACTAGCATATGAAATTTGAGAAGAGGCTTCGGAGGGCTTTATTTCTGCAGGAATCTTGTTATACATCTTATTGAATCTTTTGGAGAAGTCAGAGACAGACTCTCCATCCTGCTTCTTCAGGGACCCAAAATTTGTCATGTAATAAATGTAATCTTTCCTATCTCCCCACTGCTTCAGGAAAACATTATCCAGGGCTTCAATACCAACAATAGATCCAGGGGCCAGTCCCCTAAACCACTTTCTAACCTCACCATCCAAGCTCTGAACAAAGACTCTCATCCAGACATCTTCATTTTCAATATTGAGGTTGTCTGCATAACTGTAAAAAGCAGCCAAGTGCTCTTTAGCAGTTATGTCTCCCTCCCCAGTGAACTTGGGCATATACTTCAAGTAGTCTCCAGCAGGGAGAGGGTTCATAGGATGGGGCAGGACCAAAGGATCATATCTAGCAGCGACTATAGCATCCATTTTGTTCTGTGGGGGATTAGCACCATCCATAGGGACGTTAGGTAGAGGGGAACTTGGAGGAGAAGGAGTATAGACAGGAGATGTCAGAACATAGATTCTTGGAGGAGACAAAGGAGGGAACAGAGAGGGAGCCAAGGGGCCTGAGTGTGCAGATACTTCTCTCTGCACAACAGTAATAACAAAAGGAGGGGTGGTGAAACCTTCAGATGTTAGAGGTCTGCGATGAGGCAAGACCTCAGGGGAGAAGGGAGTGACAAGGATTTCTCTTTCTGGTACCAGACCAGGAGGGGAAAACTCAGTAGGAACACTCCCAAAATTCAGAAAATGGGAAACCTCAGAGGAAGTATGACTAGGAAGATGAGAATAAGAAAATGGAGTTTTCACAGAAGGGGATGGCGTATTACCTTTTTCAGCGATGGAGACTTCTTTTGCAGAGCTCTTTCCCTTTCTGCGCACCGCTTCCAAGTCAGCTTCTGGTGTGGCTAAAGGCAAGTGTGGATTAGACCTCGTGTGTCTACCTCTCGAAGCCACAATTGATGGAACAGGTTCTCCCCAGCGGATTCTTCACAGTGGAGTCGCCAGGTGCACAGTAGAAATCTTCAAGTTCTGATATCTGATGCACCTTCAGAAATTAGTTGATCTTTGTCGTTCAATCCTGAGGAAAATATTCAACTTCGTCCCTGGCAACGAAACCAGAAATGTTGGCTATCAGAAGTCACTCTTGGATTGCTTGCAGGAGTAGAGCCTGACGCCCATCAATTTTAATGTCACGATTTGTTTGAAGGGTGATCAAATGGAAGGAAACTCAGAATGATATCATATCAACTTAGAAACCAGACTGGTCATGCATGAACGAGTGAGGTCCTGATAAACTTCAAACAGTGAGTTGCAGTAAAAGGGTGAGTAGGTGGAAGACTTGCGCGAGAAGAGTGCAAAGGTCTATCATAAACATCATGTTCATAACGGACTGGAGGAGAAAACATTCAATCACAAAGTCTCTTTATATTCAAACGCAGAAAACCAGAGAATACAAAAATGTCACGACAAACCCTTTGTCATAACATAACTGTAACAATCCACGTGAACCATTCAACTGTGAACTCTCCGGCACGAGATGAAACATAGATGGAAAAAGGAGAACTGTTTGTTATAAACCAAGAAATCTCAATCACAGAGGCATAGCCAGGAAACCAGAATGGTGCTGAAACTTTATAGTCGGGAGCTTAGCTCTACCATCGATGGATACAAAAATGGCGAAAACGCCTTCATATACTCAAAACAACAACAACAACGAAATAAAGAAATGCATTGAAGGCTTTGCGTCTGCATGGCTTCTGACATTCTGCAACCACAATCTTTGAATAATCGTGCAACTTATGGCAGACGCGATCGATCTTCTGACAGTTATAGCGATGAATCGATGTGCCTTTAATTCATTGCAGGACGTCCCCATTATGGCAGAGACGATGTCTAACCACCACCAACCACCTCAATAACTGCTTATTGGGATCGAGGATGGCCCGACCAACTCAGCACTTTGGGATATGGAAGAATCCTCGCGCTGCCACCTGGAACAACAGACTGGCTGCGGCGGATAGGGATAGAGACCATCGCAACGAATGGGGCGCAGGACAAGGGTGGTGGCGTCGGATTATGAGGACGAGGAGGAAGTGGCGAGGTGTGGAAGAGAGACAGGGGATAATTCATGGCGGAAGGCATCAGGCGGAAGGGAGGAAGACAGAAGATAATAGTCCCACTTTCTAGTGGGGGGGGTTGACGTGGAGGGAAAGGGACATGTAGTAGGTGGTAAATGGGTGATGAGAAGAGGGATGGACCACACAGAGCAAAGAGGGGAGATGGAATGATGACACATGGCGGCATGGGAAAGGCGGAGAGGGAGATGACATGACAGGAGATGGCCCCCCGCAGGTTAAAAATAGGGCAGCTAAGAAAGGCGGGGCTGCATGAGTGCCGTTGATCTGGGTGCCTTGATCATGGCCGTTGGGAAGTTGCATCAGTGATTCCGGACCCCCCCCCTCTGCTTAAAGATAGAAAGGCGGGGGGGGGGGNCCGGAATGGTCTTCATCACCGTTGATCCAGGCGCGCTGATCTGGGCCGTCGGAAAGGTGCGCCCCCGATTCCAGACCCCCCCCCCCGCTTAAAGGTAGAAATGCAAGGGGGGTTCGGAATCCAACGCACACCGTTGATCCGGGCACTGTGATCCTAACCGTCCAGAACTGATCCTCGTTTAATTCGAACGCATTTGCGCATAAAACTTAGGACAAGTGGGTTTTAAACCCTTTTCTTTCGCATCCAACCCCCTTAACAAGAAAAATCGCTAACACAGCCAGGTAGGGCAAATTTTCCTATGAACGCATGCCTTTTGGCTTGTACAATGCACGTGCTAATTTTCATATAGCTATGCAATTATCTTTCAATGATCTTATTGGAAAGATAATTCAGGTTTATCTTGATGATTTAACAGTTTATTCTAAGACCCGATCATATCATTTTGGTCATCTTCAAAAAGTCTTCATGTGATATTGGAAATTTGGCATTTCTTTAAATCCTTTGAAGTCTATTTTTGGCGTCACCCAAGGTAAACTTCTTGGTCATATTGTTTCTGATTCAGGAATAAGCATTGATCCTTAAAGGGTTGTCTCTATCTTAAATCTTCCAGCCCCTATATCTAAGAAATAAATTTAATCTTTTATAGGCACTATAAATTTTGTCTGAAGGTATGTTTCAGATTTTGCTGTCATTGTTAAACCAATTCATAATATACTAAATAAGGATTATCCTTTTTCTTGGACAAATGATGTCGAAAATGATTTCGTAATAATCAAGAAAGAAATCAGTTCCACACTGGTTTTGGCGAAACCAAATTTCGAAAAAGACTTTATTATATTTGCAAACGCCACAAAAGAAACAATTTATGATATTCTTCTGCAAAGTGATGACCAAAATAACAAAAATCATGTAGTTGACATGAGTCAAGGTTTGTTATATGATGAATTTAATTATTCCTATATTTGAAAGCATTCTTTCTCTCTTGTTAAAGCTATAGAGAAATTTCAGCATTTTATTCTAGGTAAGCACACGAAGGTAAAAGTCCCTTTGTCTGCTGTTAAGTTTTTGCTTTCACAAACTCATCTTTCAAGGAAACTTTCACATTGGCTTGAAAAAATACAGGAGCATGATTTGATGATCACAACATCCAAAATGATTAAGGGACATGACTTAGCCCTTCACCTATCTTAGTATCATGAACCAAGTGAATTTTCTGTAGAAGAAGATAGTCTGCTATCAACATTGTTTTATGTTGAAAGCCAAAATCCCACTTTATTTGAACACCCATGGTATAAATATCTCATCCACTACTTACAATTTCAAAGGTGTCAAGATCATTTAAATACTTATGAACAAAGGAGGGTCTGCCTTGAAGCTTCTAAGTATCTCATTATAAGAGACTCTTTGTTTAGAAGGCTTGCATATGGGTTACTACTACGATGTATTGATGATAACATGGCTCAAAGGATATTAAATGATATTCACGGATCAATGACATCTATCGTTCATATTGGTGGTCATTTTGTTGTTAAAACCATTTCTTTTAAATTATTAGAAATGGTTATTACTGGCCATATATTTTTAGAGATTCCTATCAATTCACAAGGACCTGTGATAATTTCCAAACATTTGCTATTAGAGAACACTTCTCTGACATGCCTTTACAACCTGTTCTTCCATATTTTCCATTTTCTAAATGGGGTTTAGATTTTATTGGTCCTATTAACCCACCATCTTCTACAGGACATGTTTATATATTGACAACTACATATTACTTGACAAAGTGGGATGAAGTTGTACCTCTTAGGCATGCTCAAGATGAACAAGTTATTTCTTTTTTAGAATCCAATATCTTTTCTCGATTTGGTCTTCCTCTAGAAATCATTTCAGATAATGAACCAACTTTCATCTCTACAAAACTAACTCAGTTTCTTAGTAAGTTTGGTGTTAAACACTTTACCTCCTCTGCCTATTATCCTCAAGGAAACGGGAAAGCCGAGTGAACTAACAAGAATCTAGTCAAAATATTGAAAATAATTATAGAGGATTATCCCCACCATTGGCATAGACTTCTCACATATGCACTTTTGGCATATCGTACTACAACTAAGTCTAGTACAAGATTTATCCCATTTCAGTTGTTATGTGGTCAAGAGGCTATTATTACCAATGAACTAGACCTTACCTCCCTATGTTTTTCATTGTAAACCAAAGAGTTGAATTCTACTGATATTTCTCAAAGAATGAACGCCTTGCTCGATTTAGAAGAACAAATAGGTCATGCTCTAGATAATTAAAAAAAAAGGTAGCCAACAGTCAAAAAATATTTTAATAAAAGGACCAAATCTATTGATTTCAAGGTTGATGAGAAAGTGTTACTTTGGGAATCTTCTCATGTTGAAAAAGGTATACACTCAAAGTTCCATAAAGTATGGCTAGGTCCATTAAAATCACTTCTTTCCTCGGTACCAACTCATATTTATTAAAGGATATGGATGAGTGATTATTTTCCTATAGTACTAATGGTTCGCATCTCAAGCACTATGTCAAACCAAATTTGTTTTTTTTGTACATATTTACTTGTTTACTTTGAGTACATTTTGTTGTTTTATTTTATTATTTTATTTGCATTTTCTGGTTTTGAACCCTTCGATGAGGCATAGTCAGCTAGATCAGTCAAGTCATTAGATAGATCATTGTTTGCAAATATTGTCAGTTAGTCTAGAAATTAAACGCACAATAGAGATATTATGATTCTCTTATCTTTAAATGTTGATGAGACATTTCCTGTACCTTCAATTAAATGCTTTTCTACTAACTTGATGGTTGTGACTCTCCCTTTTTCTCCTTTCCCTTTCTACCCTTCATTCCATTTTAAATAAGAGAATATCAAGTGATTTTATAAGATTTGCAGCAAGGTTAGAATTTCATCCAAGCAAATGCTATTGTTTCTTTGTTGGTTATACAAACAATACCAAACCCCCTCATATATCTCACTTTTCATAAGTTGCTCCATGAAGTCCCATTTCATATATCATTTCAATTTTCATTTTATCTCCCCTTATTGTATAACTTTCTGTTATTGGTCTATTTCTATCATTTCTTATTACGCACCCATGTTGATTTCGTCAAAACCAGAATTCATGAGTTCTAATCTACTACAAGTAGATTTCCCTATGGAGTCGCTAGTTGTTGATGTGAAATTGCGCAACATGAATCCTGCCTACAAAATATTGCAATACACTATACTATTTTGATTACTATATTAGTTAACTAATAGGTGAGACCCCTTAGAGAAGATGTATTAAGATGATTTCACTCCTTTCTTTTTTTAGAAAGAAATGTGACATGCAAAAAAATGGCTAGATTAAAATACCGTGTGATATTCTATTCTTCTCATATGCACAAATGGTTTCTTCGTCAGTGATTTATGAGACTCCTTATCCTTATATAGCATTGAATATATTTTCACCATGATTAAAAGAAAGGAAAAGGGCGAGAGGCCTTTCACGCCATAATTATAACACTTATGATTATAAGTTTTAAAGTTATATTATTTTAATATGGCTTGTGACATATTTAAAAAGAGTGGTCAAATTTTTTCCATGCATATATCTATATTATATATGATATCATACAAGACTGTCACATGCAAAATGTGAATGAACCTGACTTAGTCACTTAGAGTTAAATTCATATATGCTATGGACATCATATCTCACGTTGCTTGATTGGTAAGTTGATATGGTTGATATATAGAGCAGTGACAACTTATAATAGTTATGAATGAGGTGTAGCATTGATTTATGCTATGGTTAAAAATTCAATAGTGTAATATGTGTGGTAACGAAGCTCGATTTGGAGTCTGAGTTGGTGATTAAGTGCTTTCCATCGTGTAAATTTTGGTTGGCTATTGTGAAAGGTTGGTGAGTTTTGGTGAATGTTGAGGCGACGTGAATTGATGGAGAATTAATGCACTCTCCATTGGTTTCCCCTCCTAAGGAATACCACCTTTTGCGTTGTTTCTTGTTCGAAATGGTCTGCTGTTGTTAGTCAAGGGTTTTTAGATTCTATGGATTTGGTGGTTGGATAAACATCTTGGGTTATCTCTCATGGCTATTTAGCTTATTTTGACAGGTATGGACATTTTCTACTTCTCTGGCATCGATGGCTTGATTTGTTCTGATAAATTTTAAATATTGGCTCAAGTTGTTTGCATGTTGTGTGTTTGTTATAAGAATGAATCTTTGTTGGGCATTGATTTTAAGATGTTGTGGATGGAAAATTATTTGTTTTGAAGTTGATATAAAACAACTAGGATCACCATGGAGAACTCTCGACCCGAGTTTTGCATTGAATCTTATACAGTTGAGTTTATAAGGAATAAGAGCTTTTGAATGAAAAAGGGTCTCATCACTGTTGTTTGCATTTGGGTTTTTATGAATATGGCCTGCTGTTAGGCACCATGGGATTCTTTGTTATGATTGAGATTTTTTTGTTTCAAACAAAACCAAATGAAAATTGTAATTCTCTCCAGTGCTCTGATATTGACTGCCTCTGTAGTTGTTCGGGAAGAAATGTTAAATATTTTTTAAGACTCATTGTAATATCAGTTCAGTTTGTTGTGACAATTGTTGGGACATGTGGGTGTGTTTCAACTACTTTCTCACACATACATCGCGCCATTATTGGCCCAAATACACTAGTAGATTTTGAGTTATAGTTTTATGATTATAAAGAAATTCAAAACCTAGGGTTTCGAATTGCACTTCTATCTCGGTCCACTTTCTTTGGGATTCAAATATATAAACCCTACTTCACTCTCGATGATTTTGTTATCATCATTTTGAGTTGCTTGTTTGAAGTGTTGGCTAGAAATTACAATCATGTGTGTGAAGTTGACATATTACTTGGGGTTGGTAGTTGGTTGACATATTTCTTTCAAGTCTCATTTTTGTATTGCAAAAGAAAAGCCATGCTTTGTTAAACACAATTTTGACAATTGACAATATATATAGAAAATATATATAATGACATACAGAAGGGAATGACTCTTGTGTCCTTAAATGGGTTCATTATGTTGTTGTAGTTATACTATTTGAGAAAAATAGGGTTCAAATGGATAAGTTTCAAAAGTTAATATGATCTTTACTACAGGAAGTTATAAGGAGGACTTTTCAAGTTGTTTGTTGATACATTTGAGTTAGACTTTTAAGAATCCAAAAGATAAAATACAGAGTTTTATTTTGAAGGTTTGAATTGATCATACGTGTTGATGATTGATGGATGATATTTGTATGAGGAAGGAACATTGATTGTTATCACTTCCCTCCATAATTTCATTTTACGCAAATTATGCAACCCTCATTTTTTTCCAAAATCATTTTATTTTTTTCCATGTTCTGTTCCAAAAGAAATATGATTTTATAGAAACCCTGTAATTTGAAATGAAGTTATGAATTAGAATAGTGAGAATTATTAACGAGACTTGCAGTTGGGTATGAAGATGATTTGATTTATAAAATTGAGTTTGGGTAAGAATGGGTCTTATTTAGAGCAATAGTCATTTATTTCCTTTTCATAAATAACACTTTTCGTTCATTATAAACCCAAATCACATCCCATATTTCATTATGCATCCCTATTCTAGATAATGACAATTGTGGATTTAAATTGACAGAATGACTATGATTTTTATATACAAAGTAATGGATTGATGACATGCATGCTTGTGTGTTAAATAATAAGAGCCAATGTTTGAGTTTATCTTTAGACATAGTTAATTGATGATTGATTAGTCTTTCTTGTTCTATATTCCGATGTAATTTTTTTTTTAGACAATGAGTTTCTTTAGTAGAGGAAGTCATGGCAAAAGCAGGGGAAAAAATAATTTTTGGTAAAGGGGAAACATGAGAACCAGATTCTCCATTCACTTTGATGTTGATCCTCAAGAGTTGAATCAACTATTTCAAGATGGGTTCTTTAAATTAGTAGGTCAAGGAGTTTTTCAACCACATCCTCGACCAGAAAGGCCTCCTTACCAGCCTCGCCCATGCCTTTCAAATGCTCATGTTGCGACTCATGTATCAATCCAACCAGAGGTCCTTATTAATGATGGTTGGAAAGATATTTTCCATCAACCTGTAGTGAATCATCATGGTTGGCCCACAACTTCATTGCCACTGCCTCCTCCACCTCCACTTAACCAACATGCCCAACAAATTGATCATATTACATCCCTTTTTCATTCCTCACATGCAAGTAAAATACTTAATACAACCATCCCTAAAACTTTGTCAAGAAAAGGTAAAAAAGTGCTCATTCATGCCAAATCTTCTAGTGAATCCTCCTAGTCAGTTACCTCTCATGCCCAATAGAATAATGAAAAGTCCCAAGCTCTTAGTGAAGTTCAGCTTCATGCATCCAATCAACCAAGCACTGAGAATATGAACTCTACAAATAGGTCAGAAAAAGAAACAAGCAGTGGGAGGAAGTAGACTACTTCTCATAGTAAATATGGATTTTGATTATTGCTGAACAATTTGTTATGTTTGGGTTTTTTTCAGATAGCATGGTACTATTATCTTCATTTTTGGACAACTAGTCTTATTTAAGTTTTTGGTGGAAAAATACATACATACATACATACATACATACATATATACATACACACACACACACACACACACACACACACACACACACACACACACATATATATATATATAATTTTGGGGAGACATAAGGGAATATTCAAGTGATTTTTTATGTGTGCATTTATGAGGTGGCATGATCTATTTAAAAGTAAATAAATTGTGGAGCAAGGAGGGAATCAATCTTAAAAAGATTTAAAATATTAGGGGTCCCACCTATTAGTTATTATTTAATAAACCCTTTATTATTATTATTATTATTATTATTATTATTATTATTCATATTTGTCCCTAACTAATATTAAGTCTATTATGACTTAAATAATGATAATTTGAAACTACCACAATTTTTTTTGAGAAAGATAAAATCTGATCAAAGGAAGGGACAAAAGGAGAGAGAACAAGGAACACATTTATGATATAAGGGTCTTATTTAAGATAACAAGATTCAAAGATTGAGATACATATTTCAACAACTTATTCTTGAAAGAGTCAGTGAATGATATTTTCATGGATAAGCTGATCCATACTTCTAGTCTCAGTCCTCTCTTGTTTTCAGAGTCTTTTTGTATGGTGCCCATTGAAGATCTCTAAATATGATCTTGTTCCATACCCCCACAGGGGTTTGAAAAGTGGTTATGATTGTAACTTGGAATGAAATTAATAAAATCACTTTGTTGGTTTTGGTCTCACATGTGTATTTTCTGATACTATTTTCATATTTGTATTTCATTTGTTCCTTAATCCTAAAAACACAGTACATATACATTTTTCACTTTCTTCTTTTGTAGAGTTTAATTATAAAAGACAACATTGATTCCTTGTACTTATTGCTTGAGAATCAATTGATAGTTTTATCTTAGGCTATAAACCCTGGGTGATAATCCAAACTAACTTACCCTAGCCTGGTAAGATTCAAAAATGTTAGAGTGAGGTTCCTCATACCTTTTCCTCAACATTTATTTGGAGACCATACTAGGGAGATCTTTCCATATCTCTCTGGTTTTTGTACTTCATTTCTGTAATTAATTTATTTTGTTTCATGTTCTTATTTTTGTTTTAATTGATTGTTTTGATAAATGTACCTATTACTAGACATCCCAATATTGGTGATGGTCTTGACGATCAAACTAGCATTTCTTTGACCTTATTCAATACCATTTTAGAGACTTCTAGCACTCATGTTAAACTCCACCGTTCTTGGGGAGTCATTTCCGAAGATATTAGAATACATGAACAATGGGAAGCCTGACAAAGGAAACCCATAAATCGACTTCCTCATTGAAATATTTTACAGATGTCCCCTAGCTCTCATATTTCTCAAAGAACAATAGTGTTGTCCATTGAGAATTTTCCTATATCTGAGATAGGAAGGAGAAAGGTTGTCATACCAAGCTAAAAAACACCTCTTCATCAGAATTTATCTAATTTAGGTAGTTCCACTCTACCTGCAACTCCCTTCACTTTAAATATGACATCTTTTGGTGGTGGTAGTGGTACCATAGGTTTCTCCTCTTTACAACCTTCAAATTCATCTATAATCGGTAGTATTTATAGCCATCAAATTCAAATTCAATCTAGTACAACTAATCCGTAAAAAGTCATTAAAAATTATGGCTTATTTCAATTCGAAGAATATGCCACCACCACCCCATGGCACATATCTTCTCCCTTGAATCTTATGCCAGCTTCCTGACCCCTTCCAAAATTTAAGGATCATTTTATTAAATTTTTAGGAAATTACACTATTACTACAAAGGAACACTCGGTATAATTTTCTAATGTGTGCCACAATATAGGGGCGAATGACAATGATACTTGCATGCGCTTATTTTTCAACTCTCATGAAGGGAAGGTTGTTGCTGAATTTTTTGACTTACCCCCTAAAATCCTTTCTATGTGGAAAGAATTGGTCTATTGGTTTAAATGTACATATGGACAATCTAAAAGACCAACTGATCAACTAAGGGAATATAATAATATTACTTATAACAACAATGAAACTATTAAATCATTCAATCTTCGTTTCTGTAAGTTGTATAATCAAATTCTTGAATTGATCCACCCCTAGAACCAGACTGCTTTCATGCATTATTACAATACTTTACCCTCTTCCTATCACCATAGATTGGAAGAAAAGGCTATAGATAACCTCGGATGTGCACTTTATACTTTTCTTGAGTATGAAGAGTAGTTAGAAAGAACTAGTCTTCCTAAGGGAGATTATGTCAAACAAACTGATATGTCTGCAATCTTGCAACTTATGTGGGATATGAATAATCGAATGATTGCTTATGAAAGGAAAGAAACCACTTCATCTTATTCTCTTGCTGAAACTTCTTCTTAGGTATATTTTAGGAGTCCAATTGATAAACCTTTCCAACGAAAGGCTATAATGTCTCGTGCATGGTGTAATGTTTGCGGAGAAAATCATGATGAAAGCACATGTGAGGTTAAAAAGAATGTTAGGGACAAAATCTTCGGTAAGAAGCCTAATGTTACTATTGTTGTTCTGAATTGGGATCAACCAAATGACGTTATGGTAGTTAATACCAGAAATAAATCTTATCCCAATCAGAACAAAGTTGATCCTCCCCATGCTACTGCATCCCCAAACACCTCATCCCAAGGTATTGACTCCTAAGCTGTCAAGATTCTAAACAATCAAGGGACAATTTATTCTTTACATCCCTCCAAATATAATATTCTCAATCAATTGGATAATATTAAAGAAGATGTTTCTCTTTTGAACATGGTTTCCATCTGAGAACAACAACATCTTAAAATTTTTATGGAAGGTAAAATTTCCACGGTAGCTAATTTGCCTGGAAATCTTGAGGGAAATGATTCAAATGTAAATAGAATATGTGTAAATAACTTTAAGAAACCTATAAAATATCCTCCTTTTTATATTTATGTAAATATTATAGATAAAATATCTAATTGTTGCCTCTTAGATGGTGGATCTGGTCTGAGCATTATGTCAAAGATTATTATGGAAGAGTTAGGCCTTTCCTGTACAAATGAAAATGCAAGGAGTATGATCTCCTATAATAATCAACAACAATATAGCATAGGTGAAATCAAAGATGTAACTCTAGTACTCTACGTTCATCTTGAAATAAGAACCACCCTAAAAATACAGGTAATTGATATGCCTATAAGTAAATATTCAATCATTTTGGGTAGAGACTGGAAAGCCTTCACTGGTGGTTACCTTTCGCTAGATGGATCACATTTATCCATCCCTAATAATGGAAAGAATTTTATTGTACTAAGGGAAGGAAGGATTTCACCTTATATTGAAAGTGTTCCTTAGCCTAATGTTAATTATGTGGAGGAAGACATGGGTGTCTATTCAATATTTGTTGATAAAGATGACATGCATCTTCAACCAAATGATTATGATGATGGTATGTGGCATATGCACTTCGATGGTGCATGTTAAAATGAAGGTAACAAAGCATGTATTATATTATATTCTCTTCTAGGAAATATTCACAACTTCTCCTATAGATTAAAATTTTCCTGTACAAAAAATGTTGTTGAGTTTGAAGCCTTATTACTTGGCATAAAAAATGCTTATAACCTTAGTTGTGATCATGTTACTATTTTTGGCGATTCTGAACTTGTTGTAAACTTAGTCAGGAAGAATATAATCCCAACAACAAGTTACTGAAGCAATACACCCAAGATATGTGGGCATTAATCTCAAATATACTATCTTTTAACATCACTCATATAAAAAGAGAACTTGATTATATGGCTGACAAGTTAGTTGTTTTTGCAGCTTCTCCTACAAGGAAGCTTTTACCATAGAGGTTGTATTGTATGTTCTTGTCTCTCTACTGACCTCATCTCCTTGATAACATAGAATCTTGGCAAGTTTTTCCAGATGATGAAGGAATTTGTGCCTTCTTACAGAATGAACCTTATAAGCCTAAGGAAATAATCTCCCTTGAAAATGATAAACTTTCTAAAGGTTTGACTCCTCTTGAAAGTTCATTCTTGATGAGTGATGTAGGAAACAAAGAAATTAATAAAGAAGAGGATTATAAAAGAAAATTTGGGGATACGATCCCTTTGGACATTGGAACCCATGAGTCCCCAAAATAATTAAGATAGGTGCCCGATGTTCTAATGAAGAAAAAAATAAATTCATGGACTTGTTACAAGAATTTCACGATGTTTTTTCCTGGTCTTATGAGGATATTCATGGTTTTGATCCAAATGTTATACAACATGCCATTCCCATTAAGGAAGGGGCAAAGCTAGTTAGGAAAAAACAAAGACATGTGAATCCTGCTCTTGAAGATACAATCCAAAAAAAAATGGAAAAACTTCAAAATGCTCACATAATCTTTCCGGTTAAGTATTCTGAATGGGTATCAAATCTTGTTCCCATATGGAAGAAAACATGTCAGATTAGGATTTCTGTCAATTTTCGTGCTTTAAATAGAGAAAGTGTAAAAGAAGACTTTTCACTTCCTAACATGGAAATGATATTATAACAGGTTGTAGGATCCGAGATGATGTCCTTACTTGATAGTTTTTCTCGATATAATCAAATCAAAGTTAAAAGGATGGATAAATATAAAACCACATTTACAACCTGTTGGGGGACCTTTGCCTACAAATGCATGCCTTTTGGCTTGTCCAATACAGTTGCTACTTTTTAGAGAGTTATGCAATTAGATTTCGATGATCTTATTAGCAAGATAATCCGGGTTTATCTTGATGATTTAACAATTTATTCTAAGACCCAATTAGATCATTTTGGTCATATTCAAAAAGTCTTCATGTGATGTAGGACATTTGGCATTTCTTTAAATCCTTTGAAGTCTATTTTCAATGTCACCCAAGGTAAAATTCTCAGTCATATTGTTTCTGATTCAGGAATAAGAATTGATCTTGAAAGGGTCGTTACTATCTTAAATCTTCCAACCCCTATATCCAAGAAATAAATTCAAGCTTTTATGGGCACTATAAATTTTGTCTGAAGGTTTGCTTCTGATTTTGTTGTCATTGTTAAACCAATTCATAATATAATAAAACAAGATCATCCTTTTTCTTGGACATATGGTGTCGAAAAGGCTTTCGTAAGATTCAAGAAAGAAATCAGTTCCGCATCGGTTTTGGCAAAACCAAATTTTGAAAAAGACTTTATTATATATACAAACACCACAGAGGAAGCAATTTTTGCTATTCTTCTGCAAAGTGATGACCAAAATAACGAAAATCCTGTAGCTTAGATGAGTCAAAGTTTTTTAGATGATGAATTTAAATATTCCTATATTGAAAAGCATGCTTTCTCTCTTTTTAAAGCTATAGAGAAATTTCACCATTTTATTCTAGGCAAGCACATGCAAGTAAAAGTCCCTTTGCCTGCTGTTAATTTTTTTCTTTCACAAACTTATCTTTCAGGGAAACTTGCACATTGGCTTGCAAAAATCTAGGAGCATGATTTGATGATCATGACATTCAAAATGATTAAGGGATGGGACTTAACACTTCACTTAGCTCAGTATCATGAACTAAGTGAATTTTCTGAAGACGAAGATAGTCTGTTGTCAACATTGTTTTATGTTTAAATCCAAAATATCACTTTATATGAACATCCATGGTATAAAGATCTCATCCATTACTTACAATTTCAAAGGTGTCCATATAATTTAAATCCTCATCAATGAAGGAGGCTCCTCCTTGAAGCTTCTAAGTATCTCATTATAGGAGACTCTTTGTTTAGAAGGTTTGTTGATGGGATGTTGCTACGATGTATTGATGATAACACAAATCAAAGGATATTAAATGGCATTCACGGATCAATGTTGGGCTCCACTTTTGCCATATTTTCCACTATACAAATACATTCATCATTACACCTTTTCCCGCATTTCACCAATAATATATGTCTCATTATAACATAAACCACCATTATCTGTCGTCATTCACAATTATACAAATAGTGTGGTTAATACATCGTTTTATGTGTTTTTAGTGAATAAAAGATAATTGTATCATGGTTTACTAATGACGGTTTGTGAAGTGTGATTCTTATATGAGAATGACTAGTATTCTTGTACCATTATTGTAGTTCAACATTCTTGCACCAACATTGTCATTACGGTACCCGTCATTGTTCAACATATTCACACAGTTCTAGTAAAAAATTGGGAACATGGGTTTTCTCTGCAACGACGTCAAAATGTAGTAAGTGAGTTAGAATTCACCTAGGTCACAAGTGTGGACCTCCATCTTAGGGGAAAGAATTCAGCCAAAATTAATAAAAGTTCTAGATAGTCAATTTTGTCTTTGACTGTCATGCAAATAAAGAAGAATATGAAGAATCTAGAACATGGGTTTTGTTCCTATCATGGTAATTGGGTCATCATGTGGCCCATTTTCTAAATAAAGGAACGGGTTGGAAGTTATCAATGGTGTTATCACTGAAATTTCGTCTGCACATGGCGACAAGAACTCCACATCATCAAAACAACAATGAAGTCATTCATGGCACAGAATTAAGTTCACAGCATTCCAGAAGAGTCAAAAGCTATACAAAATAACCATAAAGTGAAGGACACTTCACAACAGTAGGGTGCGCACGTATGCGTGGGATAAGAACGTGTTGCGCACGCTCAATGCGCCTGACGCGTGACTGTCCACATAAAAAGCCGCGCATCTGCTAATACGGCACATTAAATGCTTAAGTCGGCCTCCCGACCACCGATGGACCTTCTCCCAAGATGATTTGACATCCAGATCAGGGTCGGTTCTGCGAAATCGGCGAATTAATGGCTTAAACAAACCCTAAACAACACCGTGTTTACACCGGAAGCTAGTTACGTGACCGCCTGGAAAATGTTATAAATAGCAGTGAAGG
>ML794158.1:180580-217558 GCA_009831015.1 Picea engelmannii
TCTTGAGAGATCCGAAGGACCTTCCGTTGGAGGGAGAGGGAATCCTTATCTCTGCCCTCAGCGTGTACTCTGGTTTCGCTAATAGATCAAGCCTGGAACCATTGTGGACTTCCTTGTCTCATGTTTGATATTTCTGTTTATTTACGAATCGTTATTTTCTTCACAGTTGTTAGAATAGATTGTTTTCTGTTTTGTTTTTCTGCTTTTTATTAACACTCTTGCTGCTATAGCTGTTCTGCCTTGGTGAACCCTGCAAGGCATGCAGAGCGGTCTCTATTTTGCTCACCCGCTGACAGATTGACCGAGAACAAATGGTTCTTCAACTGACATTTGCACAAATTTCATGATTATGTTTAGATTTGAAAACACCACATATAAACGCCCGAATTTAATGATGTGGTCTTGGGTTTAACGTCAAATAAAAATTGGTACGAGAATCTTCATATCGATTGCAACCATCAAATTGAAGATATGGTTAGGTCGTTCCTCCAATCTCCAGTCAAAGAATAATTGATGATCCACTATATTTTGGTTATCAACTTCCCTATTTTAGATCGATGCATCTCAAAACATATTAAATTTGTTATTCCAAAGATTGTGTATTGTTGAGTCTTGCTCCTTCTCCTTTCATGTATAAATGAAGGATGAAGGTAGCAAGGGGGGGATTGGATATATCAAAACTATGTATTCATTGTAAGTGGAGGATACAATTTTTCTTTAAATGAATAAATCCATTGCTGCTAAGATTCTGAACTTCTTTTGATATGAGCTAACTCTCCAGGCACGTTGCCCATGGTCGGGAAGGGCCCCTCGACCCAAGTAATGTCCTTTCTTTGTAATTTTAATTCAGTTTCACTTTGGTTGGTGTGTTTTTTAGTTTATATTTTACATCATTTTCATTCGCTAATTTTATTATAAACTTCTGTAGATCAATCCTCAAGATAACATACCTCCAATTTATGTTTTATTTTTTTTGGACGTCTTTCCTTCTCACTATTATTTATTCGTCTTTCATTTCTCATTTTTCTCATCATATCAGCCTCCAATTTGCTCTCTCCCCGTGTCTTCAATTCATGTGATTGATCTAGTTCTTTTTCCCTCCAATTAACACTTCATATTGTGTTTAAATATCATGATTTAGGGTTAAATATTTCTGTTGCGTGCTATGTTATCACTACCTTGGAAGTCTGATCACCATCATTAGTATTCACATGATTCATAATACATATATAAAGATATGCATTAGTCATAACGTGTCATGGTATATTGTTACATTCGTTTCCAAATCATGTTACTATATCGATATCCCATTTCATAATACATATGCAAAGTAATATATATCGATGGTATATGTTATGTTTTGTAAGTTGATTGGTATGAGATTATATAATCATATTTGTTTTATAATATAATAATATAATCTCATATTATCACAATTATTATATTATGTAGTGTTATCACCATTGTTATATTATGTAGTTTTTTCATGTACATTGTGTTGATATGATTAATTGTTGCTCCATCATGTTATTATATATCATTTTGTCTCATTACTATAAGTGTTATATTGACATGTGAGTTTTGTTCCACAACCATTGTATTAAATATCCTTGTTGAGTTGATATGTATTGTTATGTTGATATGCATTGTGATATAAACATGGATGCGGTGTTAAATGGATTATCCACATAAAACAATTTTATTCTTGTACATAAAACATAATTAATCTCGTAGCAACGTTGACTTCACTTTCATTTATAGGAATATCTTTTCTTGAGGACAAGTTTTTGAAGCGTGTTCTTTGAAGTCTTTTTGTCAATATAGGGTTAATTAGGGGTTTTGGGGATTTTCTCTTAAAACTGGTAAATTCCACTTTGGGTCAGTAGCACATGCACATGAGGGTTTGAGTAACCTCATCCAACTGACTGATTTGAATGCCGGTTTGTGTAAGTTCCACATTTACTTTCAGATTTCCTTGTATTTTAAGCTAGTTTGTTTTAATTTGGCTTCGTTTATTTCTTGCACTTAATTTCATTTCTTGTACTTTAGATTCATGTACTTTGATTTTAATCCTAGATTTGCTTCCATTCATGTGTGCATTTGTCATCATTAATAGTAGACTAGGATATTCTCTAATCATGCACATATTGTTCTTGTGCCTCAAATATTATGAGCCTCAGTCGATAATTTAATGTTGGAATTAATAGTGAATATATTTTACCCAACAGTTTTGGTACTGTTGTCGGGGAAGTGCTAAAGGGATTGAAGTCTAGGTAGGTAGGTCACCTTTAAATTACACATCCTGGTGGAGGACAAGACAGTAAGATGAGAGATAAGAACCTGTACATCCAGTTTAGTGGGTCTCTTCCCAAACCCAGGTCTGTTCCTTTTGCAAGTGTGTTTCTCTTTCGCAAAGTGTGTTTACTTTCCTACAAAGTGTGTTTACTTTCCTCCAAGCGTGTTTCTTTTCATGCAAGTGTGGTGTGTTTTCCAATTTTGCAATTAGTTTCAATTCATTTATTCTAAGTTTTAGTTTTTCTAATTATTTCTTTGGGTGTTGTAAGAGTCCCATGCACTAATCCATGTGTGAGACAGGACCCCCCAATGAACAAGAAGGATTCAAATATGATCAAGAGTTTGGAAGAACTCTCTCAAATCCTAGTAACAGTTGGGATCTCCACCTCTCAGGAAGAACAAATATTAACAACAATCAAGAACCTATCTGCCTCTCGGGAAGTGATAAAAGAAAAAAAATTCCATGAACAACAGGAAGAGGAGACCAAATAGCCATGGAATGCATTCGATGGAGAGAAACCATCGAAACCTAAGATCGAGGAGTTCCAAACATGCCTATGAATATATCTTTTATGCACTCAAGAGACCAATCATCAGAAAGAAGACAATTTGCATGGCATGGTAGAAGAAGACATACATAGTGGTCTAGATGAACAAGTGAGCCTAGGACATCATGAATATATTGAACATTGGTTCCATACCACCATCAGATTGAAGCACCACTCTCTTCTTCATAAACTCTTCACATCATATCATTCAAAACAACTGGTTTTTCATGTTTGGGTACTTATTGAAGTATATTGTTCAAACCTGAATGTGAGTATATTTATAATCCTGTTATGCATGTGTCTTCATTGGAAGTACTCATATAGTTGAAAAGGGGTCCTTTTATTAGGTAAGGTAGGATAATAAATAAATGAATAGATTTTGCATATAGTTGTTAGCTTGGTACGACATCACTTTTGTCTTTTGCAATAATTGGAATTGTCAGGATGAGAAACTAATATTAAGGGAGTCTGTTGCCCCCAAAATTTTTAATATGTTTTTCAAGTTGATAGTTAGATTTTTTTTTTCAATTTTTCTAAATAAATTAGGCCATGATGATTTGTTGGAGTTTTGTTGTAATATTCCAGATATAAAATAGTATGCAAAACATAATTAATTAGCTATAAATGGTAGATAAACAATGATATAACCAGAACAACACCACAATAATACCAAAATAATACCAAAATAACACTAGAAAGAGCACTTTGATTACCGAGAGCGATGTTCACTTGCCTCTTCGAGGGGTAAACCTCCAGCAGAGTAGAGCTCTATTACAATAATATCCAAGACAAAACTTCTCATACCCGCTACTCCTATTTATACTAAATATGTCTATCAAAAGAACAATCTAGAGGAAGATCCTTCTAGAAGCGGAAGCTTCTATTAGGTCTTCTTACATTTGACTTATTCTTACTTATTTCTAGGCCTTATTATTATTGACCTTTATTACATGGAAATATATTATTCTACCTACGTGAGGGGTTAGGTCCCTAACATGTCCTCCCCCTTAAAAACAACCTTGTCCTCAAGGCTTGAGATGATGAAATTGCTACAGAATGGTAGTCGGTTCCCAAGTGGCATCTACCGGAGTTGTATCTTTCCATTGGACTAAAACTTCCTTGATGGTTCATTGACGTAGACGACGCTCACACTGGTCCAAAACTACTTGTGGCTGTAGCCAAATGGATCCTTCTTCGTCCAACTTGGGAAGGTTGGTTTGAGTTTGGCACTTAGTTCCAATCACCTTCTTTAAGATAATTTATAGGCCACATGTCCCACATGCTTGAGAATGGTATAAGGACCATAAAATTTGGGCACCAATTTCTGATAATGGTCAGCCTTGAGGGAATTTTTCTTGTAAGGTTGTATTCGAAGAAACATCATATCTCCTTCTACATATTGACATTCAGAGCGACCTTGATCTTCTTGTTGCTTCATGTGATTCTGGGCCATGACCAAATTCTCTTTGACTGTATGGAAAATAGCCTCTCAAACTGTAAGCGTTTGGTCAACCTCTTGGACCTTCAAGACACCTGGAAAGTATGAGAGAACTGAAGGTGTCTTTTATCCATATACCGCTTCAAAAGGAGTCATGCGGGTAATTGTATGGTAAGAAGTGTTGTACCACCATTTAGCTAGTGGTAACCATTGAGCCCACTGATTTTTCCTTTCCGATGCAAAACACCTCAAATATTTTTCCAAACAATTGTTGACAACTTCATTTTGACCATCAATATGGGGATGATAAGCTGTGTTGAGATGAAATTGGGTGCCTTGTAGCTTGAAAAGTTCTTGCCAAAAATTGCTAGTGAAAGTTGGGTCACGATAAAAAACAATAGAATGAGGCATGCCATGAAGCTTGAAGACCTGATCCATGAAAGTTGAGCCACATTGGAGGCTGTAAATGGGCGTTTAAGAGAACGCAAATGAGCATACTTGGAAAGACGATAAACTACCACCATGGTGACTAATTTATTACCCGATTTATGTAATCCTACAATAAAATCCATAGAGATATCCCACCAAATAGCAGGTGGAATCAAAAGCGGTTGTAGTGTGCCAGGAGATTTGATTGTTTCTCCCTTGTTGCATTGACAAATATCACATTCAAACACAAAATTGTGAACTTCATGTTTCATACCATCCCATAAAAAAGAGCATTTGACCTGGTCATAGGTTTTGGTAAATCCCGATTGCCCAACGATGGGTGTATCATGAAGCTCATAAAGTACCGTGGATTTAAGTTGTGACTGTTTACTTAAATACAAACATCCTTTGTATAAAATCCCATCATTGAGCCAAGCGTACCCTAGGGAGACTGGAGAATTGGCATGCAATTGTTTTATCAGATGCAAACTTTTGGGATCGTGTAGCCATTCTTAGTGAACAACTTGGAGCCAATCTGGTACAATGAAGGAAAGAGAAAAAAGGGACCCTTCATCTTCATATTTTCTAGAAAGTGCATCAACAACCACATTGTATTTACCTTTCTTGTAAATGACCTCATAATCATATCCAAAGAGCTTAGTCACCCATTTTTGTTGCTCTAGGGAGGAAAGGGGTTGTTCAAGAAAATACTTGAGGCTTTGATGATGTGTATTAATTTGGAAGCATTGCCTCAATAGATAAGGGCGCCAAAGATCCATGACATGCATAATAGCCAACATTTCCTTTTCATAGATTGATTTTCCCAAATGTCACTCTGACATTTTTTTGCTGGTAAAGGCCAAAGACCAACCCTCTTGCATAAGGACTACGCCAATTCCTTTCCTGGAAGCATCACATTCCAGGACAAAGGTCTTTGTGAAATCAGGAAGGGCCAGGACTGGAGTGGTGCACATGGCCATCTTCAAGGTTTGAAAAGCCTAAGAAGCTGCTGGAGTCCAAGTGAAATAATTATTTTTAAGGAGAGCAGTGAGAGGTTCCACAATCTTTCCATAATTCTTAACAAACTTGTGATAATAATATGTTAAACCCAGAAATCCACGCAAGATTTTGAGAGTCTTTGGGTGAGGACAATCTTGCATAGCTTAAATCTTTTTAGGATCTACCCTGACACTGACCTTGCCAACAAGATGACCCAAGTACTCGACTTCTGAGGCACCAAAAGCACATTTAGATTGTTTGAGGAAAATTTGGTGCTGAGAGAGTAGATGGAGAACTTGATCCACATAAGCAAGACGGGTTATCCAATTTTTACTATAAATGAGGATATCATCAAAGAAAACTAAGACAAAATGACGGAGAAAATGACATAAGACATGATTCATGAGGCTTTGGAAACTGGAGGGAGCATTACATAAGTCAAAGGGCATGAACAAAAACTCATAGTGGCCCTCATGAGTTCTAAATGCAGTCTTAGGAATGTTTGCCTCATTCATACGGATCAGGTGGTAGCTAGAATGAAGATCAAGTTTAGTAAAGAAATGGGCACCACTCAATTCATCCAAGAGGTCATCAATGACATGAATGGGAAATTTGTCTTTAATGGTGAGTTTATTGAGGGCATGGAAGTCAGGACACATGTGCCAAGAACCTTCTTTCTTAAGGACCATGAACACAAGAGAAGAGTATGAGCTTGTACTAGGGAGGATAACACCTGCATTGAGAAATTCTTGAACAATTTTCTCAATTTCACTTTTTTCGGAAAAGGGATGATGATAGGGACAAATATTGGGAGGAAGGATTCCTAGGACAAGGGGAATGGAATGATCATGAACACCACGGGAAGGAGGATTCCTTGGGGAGTGGAAAAAACCACTTGATGTTTAGAGAGGATGGATTGGAGGTCCTACGGCACAGAAGGTGTCTCAGTGGTTTGTATGGCATATGGTTGGGCAATAATGCCAGAATGACCTTTTTTTAGAATCTTTTCCATGCGATGGGAACTGATGATCTCCAGGGAACCAATGATGTTGCCTTGGAACTTATATTGTTGGTCCTCCTGATCAAATTGGATGATTAATTCCTTAAAATCCATGAGAATGGGACCCAAAGTCCTTATCCATTCTGCACCCAACACAATGTCACAACCACCCATGTCGATAACAAACATATGAGATTTCATGTGGTTCTAACCAATTTGAAGACACACATTTTCACAATGCCCTCCACATTTCATGGACCTTCCATTGGTAATCATGAATTGAAAATTATTGACAACACAAATATAGAAATTAGTTTCTTGGGAAATGCAGCGATGAATAAATTATGGGTGCTTCCACTATCAACACAAATGATGACCTTCCTATGCTTAATGTAACCAATTAGCTTGAGGGTTTGGGGAGCAGAGAAGATAGTGAGAGCATTTAGGGAAATGACCGACTCTACTTCTGGAGGGTCTGAGAGAGGGGTCATGTCAGTGGGTTCAAGTGATATAGACACAAGGGGAGCCTCAACATCGTCTTCCAAAACATCCTCCGAGACGGTCAGAAAAATATTTTGTTCCTTACACTTGTGCCCAGGAAAATATTTGTCATCACAATTATAACAAAGGCCTTTGAGTTGGCGTTCAACCATTTCAGCCCTGGTCAATTTCTGGATCTTTAGTGGAGTAGAAGGAGGAGTGGGAATGATTTTGATCTGAACCTAGGGGTGATTAGTTTCCAATATTTGTTTGATTCTGTCACTCCTTCAAAGGGTCAGCTATAGATCATTTTACTTGAGTGATTTGCAGTTAAAGGTAAAGTTGAAGTCTTATAAGATTGAATCCGAAGTGAATGAAAACCTCTTTAGTTTCCTTATGTGTTATATGTCATGCTTGAATTTAATATCCTATGTGCGGAAATTCATGGAAAAGAAACAAATTCATGGAAAAGCAACATAAGAACATAATACACATAATGGATATGACACTTCCCTTGATAATAGAGTTCACCTGATCTGGGCTACGTCTCCGGGTCATGCTCCAAAGCTTGACCGATTTATTCTCCTTGTTGTAATGATGTCTCTCCTTTATAAACTATAATTCCAAAGTCCCTTTTTGGTGACGACAATAAGAGATCAGAATGTGATCAGGAATGTATACAAGCTTCACAAGTTCTCATGCTTATGAGGCATCCACGATGTTGACATGGACATCATTCCCACATACTCAATACATAAAAAGAGAAAGAATAAAAGATGACCCCCATCATCATGGAGCCATAGAGTGCCTTAGTTTCGTTGCTTAGATCCAAGCATATATGCATCCCATACAAAGATCCTGAAACTATGAGATTTAGAACTGCTTTGTTGGTCACTTATCATGCAAGTGCCACAAATTCTCTATCACATGTAACTGATTGGTTTTATGTGGAAGAAGAGAAGAAAAGAAGAGATAGAAGGAACAGGTTGATATTTCTTCCTTGCTGTAGCTTCTCCATTCTCCTTCAGACATGTAACACGCATGTTATGCTGCAACATTTAATGACAAAACAACATAATGAAAATCATGCTTACATTGGCTTCTCCAGAACTTAGCTTGCTGATTTGAATATCTGCTACAAACACATACCTTGCCATTGTATTTGCATCATTGAATTACCTAAAAATGACCGTCAAATCGTCTCCATCAGACACATGCACCTTCAGGCCTCTTTTGGACCTCTGTCTTGATTTGCATGCAACCCTGTGCAATTAAGGAACTAACCTCTGCATTGAAAAACATGCCCGGTACGGACCTGGGTGGATTGGCGTGCTCCTCCCCCTCTAGTTGGGTGGATACCTGGTTTAAATAACACCTGGGTGGACATATTTACCAACAATTCTGTCGGGCGAGTTGGTTTTCGGTGCTAATTTTAAGGCATTACATGTGGGGGAGGTCCTGGGGTCAAACCCGCAGGCCTCCCCTTTTGGGTCTTGTTTACAACCTCTGCTATATTGGGTGGCTAGCTTCTAGACTTTGCAGATGTGCCAGATATGGCGGGACCTCCATAGATTTGGTGGGGGCCGGTTTTATATATATTTTTTGGTTTTTGGTCACGGGTCCTCATTGGGCATTTTGGGGGTGCCACATGGTGCCCTCTGATTGGGCCACGTGGCATCCTTGTATTGGCCCACCTAGCTTCCTAGTCATGCTGATGTCACCTGCAAGTCAACTCCATACAAGACATGTGGCACCTCCTGGTAAGGCCACATGTTGTATCCTGGTTGGGCCACGTGGCGACTCTTAGGTGGGGCCACGTGGCGTCACCTGGGGGTGCCACATGGCACTTTTCTACTAGTCCAAATGGAGCCCCAAAAATCCTATTGGTGGGTGACACGTGGAAGCCTATGGTGTTGCTACATGGCATGTTGACATCATCCTTCCATGTCAACTTTTGATGTCATGCTGATGTCAGCGGTACGGATGATGATGTGGCCCTTGTTGACTTGCCTTATTTTACCACAACTTTGACCACGAATATCTTTCAATCCATAACTCCGTTTGACGAGCCATCTACACCGTTGGGAATCTTGCGACACACTCTTTTTGATCATGTTATTTTCATTAAGTTTTGGAAACTTTGAATTTTTTCCCTTCTTTGCCTGTTGAGGCCCTTCTAAGCCTCCTGGGACACTTCTGAAACTTCCATGATGTTCCCTAGATCCATCTGGATCACGCCTCCCAAATGAAAGGAATTTTGGTCCCCAAAAGTCTTTACATTATAAGTTTCATGTCCATTGGACTTACAATAAGAAACCCATACCCAAACTACCTCACAAGGCCTAACAATATCAACATGTGCTAGAAAAGGAGTGATATTAACAATTATCACTTTTACATAATACCCTTCTATGGGCTCTGAATCACAAAATGTGATTTACAAATATGGACACTCTTTACTAAATCAAGGATTTTCCCCATTCATTCAGCCATTATGCCGAACATGTCCTCTTTACCGAGCTGTCCTTTCTCTAGTAGTTGGTCTTCTCTTGGTGGTGGATTTTCCTGCAGCACTGCCTGATTGGCTATCTCCCTCAGAGGTGTATTCCTGGTATTCATGTTCCTCTTTGGAGGTAGATCTGGATGTAAGTCCCAACAAGTGGACTCATGATGCCCATCTCTACTACAATAGTTGTTGTAGCCTTTCTCCTTCAGAGGTGCATTTCCCCTGCTCTTTTCCATGTGTGGAAAGCAATCTTCCATCCTTGTTCTTCTCCTGGTTTCCACAACCTTCCTGCACAAGGATTTTCTCTTCCAACACTGGGACACTGCATGGTTATTCAATCCATAAAAAGTGCATGGTCTTTGATGCCACAAGCTTTGTTTTATATAACATGCTTATAATCAAATGGCATTTTAGAGTTTCAATATTTCTTATACCTCACTGAGTTTCCTCTGGAGTCAGACTAGCAAGAAGAGATGGTCTTAGCTCATTCATTGTGATGTTCATCTCTCCCTAGATATGTCTCGAATCCTCGATCATGAGAAGTTGTGCTCTCGGCCTGCACTGAATCAATTTCATTTTCTGATGAATTATTGACTTTTGGAGTCTCAATGACTGTCCTGGGGTCTTCTTCCCAAATGGTTTTGGAGATTTCTCCAACATCCTTTGGGACATAGCCTATATTGACATATTGAGGCCAAACCATTGCCTCGATGGGATCCACAATACCTTGGCCATTGGCTCCAAGGCCACCTCCTTCGTATCCCATTTTTCTCATCAACTTTAAGTCGATGCAAGAAGCATGATGTTCAAGGATTTCAAAAGAATCATCAGCGGTAATAAAGAAAGGAACTACACATGGTTTATTTACCTCCACCCCAAATTGGGACTCTTGGTCTGCTTCTTGAGATGTGTCTAGTTGTTCCTGGTGAGAAGGATCAGTGGAAGATGCTTCTAGGAATCCTCCTTGGTTTCTGGATGCCCTTATGTCATCTTCATTTGTTTGACAAAGTGTGCATGCATTTTCACTATCATGCTCACTCTCATAATTGGTGAAGTTGCCATGGTGACAAGATGGTATCACTGTCTCATTCGTAGAGCCTTCCCCTATCTGCATCTTCATGGCTTGCAACTTCTCTTGCAACCTTTGGTTCTATTTTTCTGCAATATGCAACAATGTCTTCAATCCAACATTCTTATCTTGAAGCATTTGGTTGAGCTCTTGAAGCTCATCGAACCACAACTATTTTGGTGACCTTTCCATCCTCATCTTCAACACTTGCAATCGATATCAAGCCTACTTTGATACCACATGATCTGAACTCGGGGGTGATTAGTTTCCAATGTTTGTTTGATTCTGTCACTCCTTCAAAGGGTCAGCTATTGATTGTTTTACTTGAGCGATTTGAAATTAAAGGTAAATTTGAAGTCTTATAAGATTGAATATGAAGTGAATGAAAACCTCTTTAGTTTCCTTATGTGTTATATGTCATGCTTGCATTTAATATCCTATGTGCGGAAATTCATGGAAACGCAACATAAGAACATAATACACATAATGGATATGACACTTCCCTTGATAACAGAGTTCACTCGATGTGGGCTACGTCTCCGGGTCATGCTCCAAATCTTGACCTCTTTATTCTCCTCGTTGTTATGATGTCTCTCCTTTACAAACTGTAAGACCAAAGTCCCTTTTCGGTGACGACAACAAGAGATCAGAATGTGATTAGAAATGTATACAAGCTTCACAATTTCTCATGCTTATGAGGCATCCACAATGATGACATGGACATCATTCCCACATACTAAATACATAAAAAGAGGAAGAATAAAATATGACCCCCATCATCATGGAGCTATAGAGTGCCTTATATCTACTGCTTAGATCCAAGCATATATGCAGCCCATACAAAGATCCCGAAATTACGATATTTAGAACTGCTTTGTTGGCCACTTATCATGCAAGTGCCACAATTTCTCTGTCACATGTAACTGATTGGTTTTATGTGGAAGAAGAGAAGAAAAGAAGAGATAGAAGGAATAAGCTCATATTGCTGCCTTGCTACAACCTCTCCATGATCCTTCAGACCTGTAACATGCATGCTATGCTGCAACATTTAATGACAAAACAACATAATGAAAAGCATGCTTACATTGGCTTTTCCAGAACTTAGCTTTATGATCTAAAGCTCTGCTTCCAAAACATACCTCGCCATTGGATTCACGTTGCCGAATTACCTAAAAACAACTATCAAATTGTCTCCATCGGACACAAGCCTCCTCTAGACCTCTCTCTCAATTTATGTGCAACCCTGTGTAATTAATGCACTAACATATGCATTGGAAAACATGCCCGGTACAGACCTAGGTGGACTGGCGCACTCTTCCCCCTTTGGCTGGGTAGATACCTGGTTTAAATAAAATCTAGGTGGATAGATTTACCAACAAGTCCATTGGGTGAGTTGGATGTCGACACTAATTTTAAGGTGTTACATGTGGGGGAGGTCCCAAGGTCAAACCCGCGGGCCTCCCCTTTTGGGTCTTGGTTACAACCTCCGCTATATTGGTTGGCCGACTTCTAGACTTGTGAGATGTGCCAGAAATGGTAGGACCTCCCCAGATTTGGCAGGGGCCTATTTTATATATATTTTTTGGTTTTTGGTCACGAGACTCATTGGGCATTTTGGAGGTGCCATGTGGCACCCTCTGATTGGGCCATGTGGCATCCTTGGATTGGCCCACCTGGCTACCCAGTCATGCTAATGTCACCTTGACATCAACTCTGTACAGGACACATGACACCTCCCGATAAGGCCACATGTCATATCTTGGTTGGGCCACGTGACGACTCCTGGGTGGTGCCACATGGCATCACCTAGGGCTACCACGTGGCACTTTTCTACTGGTCCGAATGGAGCCCCAAAAATCCTATTGGTGGGTGACACATGGTAGCCTCTAGTGTTTCCACATGGCATGTTGACGTCAAAATTCATCATCCTTCCATGTCAGCTGCTAACATCAGTACTACGGATGATGATGTGGCCCCTGTTGACTTGCCATGTTTGACCACAACTTTTACTGCAAATATCTTTCAATCCACAACTCTGTTTTATGAGTCATTTGTGTCGTTGGGAAGCTTTCAACGTGCTCTTCGCAATCATGTCATTTTCACTGAGTTTTGGAAACTTTGAATTTTGTCCCTTCTCTACCTGCTGAGGCCCTTCTGAGCCTCCTGGGACACTTCTAAAACTTTCATGATGTTCCCTAGATCCATCTGGATCAGACTAGTTTAGTGTGAGGAATAAATGAGGGTTTTGGGTTTTGAGAAGAGACAACATATTGTTCTTCCTTAGCTCGTTTAGTAGCGTCCACCCAACTCTAAGGCCAAGCCATGAGGACATGGGCACGAATCACATCCTTGATGCCACTGTTAAAACACTCTCAGAAAAAAGCATCAGACATGCCCTCTGTACAAAAATCCAATTGGTCAAAAGAGACTATAAAGTCTTCCACTGTGCCAGATTCTTTCAACTTTGTCAAACGACCTAAATGGTTGGTGTCACTGTGAAAGAGTTCATAAACCTCTACCACAAAGTGTGTCCAAGCCACCTACCCTTGGCAGGCATTTTTTCTCTATTGCCACCATTTCCAACATTCTTGATCTAGATGGAGAACACCATACTGGAGTTTGGCCAACTCATCTGTAATGCCATACAAAGAGAAACAATGTTCCATTTGAGTTACCCATTCAGTGGGATCCGAGCCATGAAATTTGGTCACATCCACACGCGAAAGGCGTAGGTCACACTGAAAGTGATGGGGCTGAAATTATGGGAATGAGAGGCAGTTTCACCTTCGGTTTGCAAAGGTGGGTCAGATGAGGGAATATCTGTTGGGATATGAAGCTTGGCGCAAATCATCATAGTGAAGGATTCAATATGGGTAGAAAGGTCTTGTTTGAGGTCTTGTTTGAGGTACTATATTTTGGCATTGATGGAGGAATGCATGTTTTTATTGACGGTGGAAATATTGGCACTGAGTTGTCTCACTTCTTGTTGGGTTTCTGTGAAATTAGAGTGCAAGGCATTGAAGCGAGCTTCCAAGTCTTGGCTATGGGCGTGGGCCATGATGAAGAGGGAACATGAAAAGGGGTGAGTGGAACCACAACAAAAATGGGTTATGGGTGAAGTGTATCACAACGATCAGGGCGATGAGTTGAATCCAATAGGGTAAAGCCCAAATAAGGGCGTTGGAAAGGGGTCGGGTCCATGAGAATTTTTTTTTGCTGAAAAATGATAGGTATGACTATGATAAGGGAGAAGAGAGAAATCCAATGGGGTATGTCTCAAATAATGGTGCCAATAGGATCCATAATTTTTTTTTTACTCCTGCAGAGTTATACTCCAATCTGAAGAATACTGCAGCGATGAAATGCCCAAATGCTTAACATGAAGAAATGTGTAGTAATTTTGCAACCTGAATGCAGGAGACATAATTGCGTGACAATAGATCTTGTCTGTTCTATTTTTTTTTTCGTCCCAAGGGTTCTTCAGATAAGGGTTTACCCTGTGCTATAGCTCTCTGATATACGTGCAGGGTCCAACGGTAGTACTCGACCCAATATCTCAGGGAACCAACTAAGGAGGCTAGCCCGCTCCCTTAGTCGTACTACCCAACTAGCCAGGTACTAGAGAGTATCTTCCCAAGTACTGTTCTTGGTGGCACTATAGCAGTCAGAGGACCAATTAGTTTATATATGGAGGGATTCATGAGATCTAGGTCGATCCGTATACAGGTGTTGTTTGATGCGCTACCACTTGAAGGGGTACCAACAAGGGTTACAAGGGTGGCCAACGGATGTGTGCTTAAGTATCACTTGTATTTCCTGCGTGTATGAATCCCCGACTGTGGGTTTATGCACGTAATGACAGATCCTTGTAGCGTAAAGACGTCATAATACGTCTCTACCTTGAAAAAAAAAATTAACCCACAATTTTCTGCCAAGGAAGGTTCTCTGATACCACTTGTAATATTCCATATATAAAATAGTATGCAAAACAAAATTAATTAGCTAGAAATGGCAGATAAACAACGATATAACCAGAACGACACTACAATAATACCAAAATAACACCAGAAAGAGCACTTTTATTACTGAGAGCAATGTCCACTTTCCTCTTCGAGGGGGAAAACTCCATCAAAGCAGAGCTCTATTACAATAATATCCAAGACAAAACTTCTCATACCCTCTACTCCTATTTATACTAAATATGTCTATCAAAAGAACAATCTAGAGGAAGATCCTTCTAGAAGCGGAAGCTTCTATTAGGTCTTCTTAGATTTGACTTATTCTTCCTTATTGCTAGGCCTTATTAATATTGACCTTTATTACATGGAAACATATTATTCTACCTACATGAGGGGTTAGGTCCCTCACATTTGCACGTATCCTCTTTTCAGCTGGATTGAGAGAACATCTTCACGACTTATTTAGGGAAGTAATTTCATTTCTTTTGGTTTTGCTGTTTCATCAAAACTATCTTTTATTTTGATCTTTTATTACCTAAGACTGTTTTGGGACAACTGAATTTCTTTTCCTATTACTCCCCTAAACTTTGCTTGTTTGAAGATTAATCTTTGAATTTTATTATTTTTCTCTATTATTTTTCTAAACTATTTTCCTTGCTCAAGTTTACAATTTAGGAAATTATTAACATGGAAAAACTAAAAAGAAACGAGTTCAAATATTAAACCCAAGACTTCTTGTCATAATCAATCATTTTTAGTTTTTAGAGATTTCTTTTCCCTTCTTTATACAAAATTTCAGACCATTTATTTTAGTAGTAACTTATAGCCCTAGTTTTTATATTATGGGATTACATAAAGTTAAAAGTCCATATTATGAGGCCCATAGGCAACCAATACAACCTGATCTAATTTCAAAGTTGGTCAGTAGAGAATCCTTATTAAAGAGTAGCAAGAGAGTGCATGAAGTTCCTACCCATGGGAACACTACCATAATTCTATATGAAGAAGACGACTTTAGGGGCTAGAGGTACTTTAGGTTATTCTCTAGTGGCTTCATACACCACACATTAAAGAGTTCGACCATACATATGACTTCAAATTGACTAAACTCATTAAGTATAATTTACATAGGGACAACCGATAGGAAGGTAATATTTCTACCCTCGAACATGTACCATCTCATGCCTTTAAGGGGATTTTCAGAGAAACTCCCCCATCCACCAAATACATATATATACATATATAATAAATTTTAGAAGTGGAAGTCATGGGAATATAGACTATGATATAAAATGGGTGCAAGAGGCCAACCCGTCGAGGCTATAGACACTTGTTGGCAGTGAGTCCCAACCTGCAGTACTAGAGGGTAATTTAAAAGTCAATACTTATAGTGTCATCCCATGCCTATAGAAGGATTTCTAATGATTTCTCTCCCATATCTAATCATATTTGTTATGAAATTGTACAAATTAAGTAATGGGACAACATCTCTTAGAGTAAAATGGGTTTAAGAGGTTACCCCGTCGAGGCTATAGATGCCCGCTGGCAGCGGGTTCATACCTGTGACATATATATTGACTAAACCTCATCCATGTTGTCCCTATGTACAATACTACTTGTGAATTTATTTCAGGAAGAAGCATGAGTGGTTAAGAGCTAGGGCTAAATGAACTCCATCTAACTTCCACTTCAGAATAACCCTAAGTTGACCATAAGACCCTATCATCCAATTCATACTATATCTAAGATGTACTATCTTAAGAGTGGGACCATGATCTTAGAAGAATAATATACTCAACTATGAAAATTTTCTTTATTACTTGAATGACTGTAAATCTTTTGAGATTGAAAAGGTTGACTAGTTTCCTATGGGGTTTTCATTTGTTGAGACTGCTAATACTCTTTTATTTTCTTTCCTAAAGGAGAAGAACAAAATCCATACTCTAATTTATACATGGCTCTATGAACATAAGTGTTGCTAATATTTTGATGAATTTTGTTTAAGAAAGGAAATATAAATCTCTACTATAGAAAATAAAAATTGATTATACATATTTTTTGTGGGTTATGCTTGAATTATCTCGGTCAGTCATAGAGGGGGAATATTCATAAGTGATCTTCAAAAAATGTTCAAATCTAAATTGTCAGAATGTGGCATTGGATGTAATTCATGTTATGATCAGTTTATTATATGATCTTATGATTTTCTCTATGTGTGGTTAGGTTTGGTACTCATGAACTATGTGCCCAAAATTCATTAGAAACTCTCATATTTTTGTTCTTGGCAACTCTCGGATTGGTATCAACAAAAGTTCGCAATAATTTATTTTCATGTAGCTGCATGCCACTTAGTGTTAAATAGTTTGCATGAGGACATGAAAACCCTTGGGTTTGGGGGAGATCTCCAGATCCCTTATGGATCTCGGTGTCTCTTCAACATATCCAACATCTCTAGCATCTTCAGTTCATCTCAACCAGTTTTTTTTAGGATCCAACAGATCAGCTTCCGTTCTCTTCAGCTTTCATCATATTTTGTGTAGTTGTCATCAAATTCATTCTCTTCAGTAGTTCTCATCCTTTCTCCACCTCATCTTCAAATTTCAATGGTCAACATCATGGTTCTACATACCTTTCATTCTGTTCTGCATAGTTTCCACTTTAGTTTGGATCAAAATTCGAAGAAAAAGTAACTTGAGGTAAAACAGGTATAAATCTCTTTAATTTGCTAAGAATTTGGAAAACATGATGCATAACCACTATTACCCACTCCAAAATTCACTTCACTTAACATTATTACTACTTATAAAGTACCATCACAACTATTCACTAAATCTTCCATTTTCACTCCAGCAGTCATAATGAAAATTATACTATGCTCATAGAACCAAGCAATGAAAAGGAAATCTGTGGTATATAAATACAAACACAAAGCAACAACTATAGTGTCTTCTTCATGTACACCATAAATCATTCCTAAGTCACTTGAATTATTATGAATAAGAGGATGAAGTCATTGTTTCCTATTCAAGCGAAGAACCACGAGTAAATCTTGGTCTTAAAATGAATATAAGATGCAAAGTATAAAGGTGTCCAAGTTCATACGACCACCATCTGCATCGTTTCACAAACAATTCTCCACACGCATATCATTCACTATCACTCTGTGATAACCCATACCTTGATTGTCCTCTATTTTCATGATAATTTTGTTTCTCTGTTTAAATCAATTTGTGAGAGTATAATCAGTTTCCAAAGTGTCGCTTCATAAGAACCAACACCTACATAAAGAAACAATGTCACATAAATTCATAAGAAGAGTATCATGAGTTTTTTAGCTTGTTTGCATGAGGACATGCAAATTATTGGGTTTGGGGGTGTGTCAGACTCCACTTTTTCCATATTTTCCACTATACAAATACATTCATCATTACACCTTTTTCCTACATTTCACCAATAGTATACGTCGCATTATAACATAAATCGTCACTATCTGTCGTCATTCACAATTATACATATAGTGTGGTTAATACATTTTTTTATGCATTTTTAGTGACTAAAAGATGATTATATCATGGTTTACCGACAACAATTTGTGAAGTGTGATTTTTTTACTAGCATGAATAGTATTCTCATACCATTACTGCAGTTCAACATTCCCGCACCAACATTGTCATTCTGGTACCCGTAATTTTTCGGCATATTCACGCATTTCTAGTCAAAATTTGGGAACGTGGGTTTTCTCCACAACGACTTCGACATGCAGACACATGTGTCAAAATTAACCTAGGTCACAGTGTGGAACTCCAGTGCAGGGGAAAGAATTCAACGAAAATTAATAAAAGTTCTAGATAGTCAATTTTGGCCTTGATTGTTGTGAAAATACAAAATAATATGAAGAACCTAGAACATGGGTTTTGTTCCTAGCATGGCAATTTGGTCATCATATGGGCCATTTTCTAAATAAAGGTATGGTTTGGAAGTTATCAATGGTTCTTCAACTGACATTTGAACAAATTTCGTGATTATGTTCAAATTTGAAAACACCACATATAAACGCTCGAATTTAATGATGTGGTCTTAGGTTTAACGTCGAATAAAAATTGGTACGAGAATCTGCAGATTGATTGCAAACATCAAATTAAATATATGGTCAGGATGTTCCTCCAAGATCCGGTCAAAGAATAATTGATGATCTGCTATATTTTGGTTATCAACTTCCCTATTTTAGATCGATGCATCTCAAAATGTATTAAATTTTTTATTCCAAAGATTTTGTATTGTTGAGTTTCACTCCTTCTCCTTTCATGTATAAATGAAGGATGGAGGTAGCAAGGGGGGGGGATCGGATATATCATAACTAAGTATTCATTGTAAGCGGAGGCTGCAATTTTTATTTATATGAATAAACCAGTTGTTTCTGAGATTCTGAACTTCTTTTGATCTCAGCTAACTCTCCACACATGTTTCCCATGGTTGGGAAGGGCCCCTTGACCCAAGTAATGTCCCTGCTTTGCAATTTTAATTTAGTTTCATTTTGGTTGGTGTGTTATTTAGTTTCTATTTTACATCATTTATTATCACTAATTTTATTATAAACTCCCGTAGATCAATCCTCAAGATAATGTACCTGCAATTTATGTTTTCTTTTTGTTGGGTGTATTTACTTCTCGCCATTCTTTATTCCGCTTTAATTTCCAATTTTTCCCATTATCTCAGCCTCCAATTCACTCTCTCCCTACATCTTCAATTCGTGTGATTGATCC
Organism: Picea engelmannii; assembly: GCA_009831015.1. Lineage (NCBI taxonomy): Eukaryota > Viridiplantae > Streptophyta > Pinopsida > Pinales > Pinaceae > Picea > Picea engelmannii. The sequence continues at coordinate 200,067 of ML794158.1, forward strand.
GGTTCTTCTGCCCTCCAATTAACACTGCATCTTGTGTTTAAATATTATGATTTAGGGTTATAGATTTTTGTTGCGTGCTATGTTAGCACTGCCTGTGAACTCTGATCGCCATCGTTATTATTCAGATGATTCATAATACATATATAAAGATATGCATTAGTCATAACATGTCATGGTATATCGTTACATTCTTTTCCAAATCATGTTACTATATCGATATCCCATTTCATAAGACATATGCAAAGTAATATATATCGATGGTATATGTTATGTTATGTAAGTTGATTGGTATGAGATTATATAATCATATTTTTGATATAATATAATAATACAATCTCATATTATCACAATTATTATATTATGTAGTGTTATCACCATTGTTATATTATGTAGTTTTGTGATACATTGTGTTGATGTGATTAATTGTTGCTCCATCATGTTATTATATATCATTTTGTCTCATTACTATAAGTGTTATATTGTCATGTGAGTTTTGTTCCACAAACATGGTATTAAATATCCGTGTTGAGATGATATGTATTGTTATGTTGATATGCATTGTGATATAAACATGGATGCAGTGTTAAATGGATTATCCATGTAAAACAATTTTATTTTTGTACATAAAACATAATTAATCCCATACCAACATTGACTTCGCGTTCATTTCTATGTGTATCTTTTCTTGAGGACAAGTTTTTGAAGCTTGTTATTTGATGTCTTTTTTTCAATATAGGGTTAATTAGGGGTTTTGGGGATTTTCTCCCCTAAAATTGGTAAATTCCACTTTAGGTCAGTAGCACACACACATGAGGGTTTGAGTAACCTCATCCAAGTGACTGATTTGATTTCCAATTTGGGTAAATTCCACATTTACTTTAAGATTTCCTTGTATTTTAATCTAGTTTGTTTTAATTTGGTTTTGTTTATTTCCTGCACTTGATTTCATTTCTTTTACTTTAGATTCTTGCACTTTGATTTTAATCCTAGCTTTGCTTCCATTCATGTGTGCGTTTTTCAGCATTAGATATTAGACTAGGATATGCTCCAATCTTGCACATATTGTGCTTGTGTCTAAAAACTTACGATCCCCAGTTGATAATTTAATGTTGGAATTAATAGTGCATATATTTTACCCAACAATCAACGACATCTATTGTTCATATTGGTGGTATTTTGTTGCTAAAGCCACTGCTTTTAAAATGATTAGAATTGGTTATTACTGACCATATATTTTTATGGATTCCTATCAATTCACAAGGGCCTATGATAATTGCCAAACGTTTTCTGGTAGAGAACACTTCTCTTCCATGCCTTACAACCTATTCTTCCATATTTTCCCTTTTCTTAATGGGGTTTAGATTTTATTGGTCCTATTAACCTGCCATATTCTACAAAACATGTTTATATTTTGACAACTACAAATTACTTTACAAAGTGGGCTGAAGCTGTACCTCTTAAGCATGCTCAAGGTGAACATGTTATTTCTTAAATCCAATATATTTTATTGATTTGGTATTCCCCTAGAAATCATTTCAAATAATGGACCAACTTTCATCTCTACAAAGCTAACTCAGTTTCTTAGTAATTTTAGTGTTAAACACTTTACCTCCTCTTCCTATTATCCTCAAGGAAATGGGCAAGCTGAGTCAACTAACATGAACCTGGTCAAAATATTGAAAATAATTATAGAGGATAAGCCCCGCTAATGGCATACACTTCTCACATATGCACTTTGGGTAGATTGTACTACTACTAAGTATAGTACAAGATTTACCCCATTTTCAGTTGTTACATGGTCAAGAGGCTATTATTCCCATTGAACTAGAACTTACCTCCCTACGTTTGGCATTGCAAACTGAAGAGTTGAATTCTACTGATAATTCTCAAAGAATGAACTCCTTGCTCTCTTTAGAAGAACAAAGAGGTCATGCTCTAGATAATTTAAATAAAGGCAACCAATAGTAATTTTTTTTTTTAATAAAAAGACCAAATCTACTAATTTCAAGGTTGATGAGAAAGTGTTACTTTGGGATTCTGCTATTGCTGAAAAAGGAAGACACTCAAAGTTCCAGAAATTATGACTAGGCCCATTTAAAATTGCTTCTGTCCTCGGTACCAACTCATACTTATTAAAGGATATGGATGAGCAATTATTTTTCCTATAGTAGTAATGATTCACATCTCAAGCACTATGTTGAACCAAATTGATTGTTGATTGAGTGCTTTGTAAATACTTTTTTTTTTTGTACACACTTGCTTGTTTACTTTGAGTACATTTTGTTGTTTTATTTTATCATTTTATTTGCATTTTTTGGTTTTGATCCCTTTGATGAGGCAGAGCTAGTTGGATCATTCAAGTCATTATATAGATAATTGTCTGCAAATATTGTCGATTGGTTTAGAAATTAAACACACAACAGATATATTATGATTTTCTTTTCTTTAAATGCAGATGAGACATTTCCTGTACCTTCAATTAAATGCTTTTCTACTAAATCGATGGTCATGACTCTCCCTTTTTCTCCTTTCCCTTTCTACCCTTCATTCCATTTTAAATAAGATCATATCGGATGATTTTTTAAGATTTGCAGAAAGGTTGAAATTTCATCTAAGAAAATGTTATTGTTTCTTTGGTGGTTATACAAACAGGACCAAACCCCCTCATATATCTCACTTTTCATAAGTTGGTATATGAAGTCCCATTTCATATATCATTTCAATTTTCATTTTATCTCCCCATGTTGTATAAATTTCTATTCTTGGTCTATTTCTATCACTTCTTATTATGCACCACTATTGATTTCGTCAAAACCAGAATTCATGAGTTCTAATCTGCTACAAAAAGATTTTCCTATGGAGTCGCTAGTTGATGTGAAATTGCGCAACATGAATCCTACCTACAAAAGATTGCAATACACTATACTATTTTGATTACTATATTATTTAACTAATAGGTGGGATCCCTTAGAGAAGCTATATTAAGTTGATTTCACCCCTTTTTTTTGAGAAAAAAATGTGACCTGCAAACAAATGGCTAGATTAAAATAGTGTGATATTCTATTCTTCTCATATGTACAAATGATTTCTTCCTTAGAAATTTATTAGAATCCTTATCCTCATATTTCATTGAATATGTTGTCACCATGATTAAAAGAAATGAAAAGGGTGAGAGGCATTTCACGCCAGAATTATAACACTTATGATACAAGGCTGTCACATGCAAAATGTGAATGAACCCGACTTAGAGTTAAATTCATATATGTTATGGACATCATATCTCATGTCGCTTGATTGGTAAGTTGATATGGTTGATATATAGAGTGGTGGAAAATTATAATAGTTATGAATGAGGTATAGCATTTATTTATGCTATGGTTGAAAATTTGACAGTGTAATATGCATGGTACCAAATCTCGATTTGGAGTTCGAGTTGGAGATTAAGTTCTTTCCATCGTGTAATTTTTGGTTGGATATCATGAAAGTTTGGTGAGTTTTGGTGAATGTTGAGGCGACGTGAGTTGATGTAGATTTAATGAACTCTCCTTTGGTTTTCCCTCCTGAGGAATACCACCTTTTGCATTATTGCTTGTCAAAAATGGTATGCTACTATTAGTCGATTTTTTTTGGATTCTAAGGCTTTGGTGGTTGGATAACAATATTGGGATTATTTCTCATTTCTATTTAGATAATTTTGACAGGTTTGGACATTTTCAACTTCTCTGGCATCAATGGCTTGCTTTGTTCTAATAAATTTTAAATATTGGCTCAAGTTTTTTGCATGTTGTGTGTTTGTTATGAGAATGAATCTCCGTTGGGCATTGATTTTAAGATGTTGTGGATGGAAAATTATTTGTTTTGAAGTTGATATAAAACAACTAGGATCACGAGGGAGAACTCTTGACCTCAGTTTTTAATCGAAACTTATATAGTTGTGTTTAAAAGGAATAATAGTTTTTGAATGAAAAAGGGTCTCATCACTGTTGTTTGGGTTTGGGTTTTTATGGATATGGTTTGTTGTTAGGCACCATGGGAATATTTTTTATGATTTATAATTTTGTGTTCGAAACAAAACCAAATGGAAATTGTAATTCTCTCTAGCGCTCTCGTATTGACTGTGTATGTATTTGTTATGGAATAAATGCCAAATATTTTTTAAGGCTCACTGTAATATCAATTCAGTTTGTTGTGACAATTGTTGAGGCATGCGAGTGTGTTTCAACTACTTTCTCACACATACATCGCATCATTATTGGCCCAAATCCACTAGAATATTTTGAGTTATAGTGTTATGATTGTAAAGAAATTCGAAACCTAGGGTTTCAAATTTCACTCCTATCTCAGTCCACTTTCTTTGGGATTCAAATATATAAACCCTACTTCACTCTCCATGATTTTGTTATCATCATTTCAAGTTGCTTGTTGGAAGTGTTGGCTGGAAATGTCAAGCTTGTGTGTGAAGTTTGCATCTTACTTGGGGATGGTAGTTGGTTGGCTTATTTCTTTCAAGTCTCATTTTTTTATTGCAAAAGAAAAGCCATGCTTTGATAAACACAGTTTTGACAGTTGGCAATATATATAGAAAATATATATAACGAAATAAAGATGGGAATGAATCTTGTGTCCTGAAATGGGTTCATTCTATTGCTGTAGTTATACTATTTAAGAAAAATAGGGTTCAAATGGATATGTTTCAAAAGTTAATATGATTCTTACAACATGAAGTTATAAGTATTTTTCAAGTTGTTTGTTGACACATTTGAATTAGACTTTTAAGAATCCAAAAGAAAAAATACGAAGTTTTATTTTGAAGGTTTGAATTGATCATATGTGTTGATGACTGATGGATGATATGTGTATGTGGAAGGAACATTTATCATTATCAATTCCCTCAATAATTTCATTTTATGCAAATTATGCAGCCCTCATTTTTTCCCAAAATCATTTTTTTTCCATGTTCTGTTCCAAAAGAAATATGATTTTATAGAAACCCTGTAATTTGAAAAGAAGTTTTGAATTAGAATAGTGAGCATTATTAACGAGACTTTCAGTTGGGTATGAAGATGATTTGATTTATAAAATTGAGTTTGGGTTAGAATGGGTCTTATTTAGAGAAGTAATCATTTATTTCCTTTTCATAAATAACACTTTTCATTCACTATAAACCCAAATCACATCCCATATTTCATTAAGTATCCATGTTCTAGATAATGACAATTGTGAATTTAAATTGACATAATGACTATGATTGTTATATACAAAGTAATGGATTGATGAAATGCATTCTTGTGTGTTAAATAATAAGTGTAACATACCCTATGTTATGTCATATAAGTACTTGAGAAACAATAAGATATATATATATATATAACATCATTGAACAAACGAAACATGATAATATCATATGTCAACAATACACATTATATTTATTTCATTCCATTGCACAAATAGATTTAGATGCTACTCTAAGCATGAAGGATCTACCGCATCACATGAGATGAAATACAAACTACCCACCCAACCTATCTTGCAAGGTTAGGACTTCCAAGACACATAATCAACACTCAAATCTAAGATTCGTCTGATTGATCTTGACCATTTAAGGTCTCAAGACTGGCGACTTTTATGAGGAACAAGGAAGTATCTAATTCCCTTACCTTTATCTATTCAAAGTCCACTATAAATCAAAACATTCCTTTCTTCAAATTCTTCAATTAACACGAAGAATCTAGTATCTTAGTCATCATCTCATAATTACAACAGGTATTATATTACAAAATAACTCATCATCTTACTAATTAAAGGTCAGGGAGTATTTCAATAGAATCATGTTGGAAACTTAACAGTAAAACAAAGTCCCTTAATATCCATCTATCATTTGTGATAGTTTCAAATTACTTATGTTTCCCTCAATGTGTGACAACCTATAGGGTACAACCAAGTAGATAGGTATCTAATCCACATCACAAATTTAAAAGGAAAAACAACAGAGAAAGACTCTCAGAACAAGGTAGAAACCATAGGCCTACTCTGTACTTTTATGATCTAGCTAAAACTGTGAAGAAAATAAACCTGTAATCGAAGAAGGTCTGATCTAAGAACGAGTTAAAAGTTTTGTAAGAAGCCTTAAGCTTCTCTTCTAGTAACACAGTGAAACACCTCTAGAGTCAATTCAAGAAGTGTGTATATGGCTTCTCGAAGGCCCAAGGTTTAGAGGATACAACACCCGAAGTGCACAAAGATTCTCTCAAGTTGGGTAGAGGTTAAAAGTTTTGGAAGTACAAGCTCATGAGAGACAGTGTGAACATACACAGGGGATGCGTGAAGTACACAACCCACAATTAGAATCCATAGCTTAGGAGGGATGCACTTTTGAGCGCTGGAGTTCATTTCAAGGAAAATATTTAGAGAGACAAGGGGTGCAGGGTTCAAAGGAGGAGTCAATACCATTGAACCAGGAGAAATCTACAGTAGTCGTCATATCTGGGAGTTGCAAAGGAGGGTCGTTGAATCAACGTTTGATTAAGTCTCGACCATTGGATCTCATTAAGGGTAGATCAATGACGTGAATCCATTATAGGATCAAAGGGTCAAGTTAACTAACATGCCAGTTTCGATTCCGTGATCCACATGGGCCGTTGATCATCACTTACAAACAAATCAACGGTTGGAATCGGTCCAACTATCAATGAACAATTTCGATTGTGGAAATTGGGAGAGGGTTTAAACATCGTGCTAATCGAGACTCCGCAATCCTTCCTAGCCATCAATATTCACAATCGATTTAATTACGACTGTGTTAGGTTCCTAACCCACACATAGGTAGAACAATATATTCAGATGTAATAAAGGTCAATATTAATAAGTCCTTTCAAAAAAATAGAATAAGGCGGATGTAAGAATATCTAATAGAAGCTTTCGCTTCTACAAGGATCTTCCTCTAGATGCTTATTTTGATAGACATATTTAGTATAAATAGGAGTCAAGGGTATGAGAACCCTAGCTTGGAGATTATTGTAATAGAGTGCTGATCGACTAGAGGTTTCCCCCTCGAAGAGGCCCATGAACATTACTTTCTGAATCAAAGTGCTATTTTTGTTGTTGTTCTTATATCATTTCTGTGTTATTGTGGAGATTATGCTGGTTATATTACTGTTATTCTGCCATTTCTAGCATTTTATTTATGTTCTACATACTTTTTATATCTGGTATATTACAAGTGGTATCAGAGCACTTTCCTTGGCAGAAATTGTGGGTAATTGTTTTTTCAGGGTAGAGATGTATTCTGACGTCTTTAATCCATAGAGATCTATCGTTACGTGCATAAACCCGCAATTGAGGGATTCATACATGCAAGAAATACAAGTGGTTCTTAAGCACACATCTGTTGGCCACCCTTGTAACCCCTATTGGTACCCCTTCAAGTGGTAGCGCATCAGAAAACACCTGTGTACGGATCGACCTAGATTTCCTGAAGCCCTCTTTAGATAAACTAATCGATCGCTTGACTGTTATAGTGCCACCGAGAACAACACTAGGGAAGATACTCTCTAGTACCTGGGTAGTCGGGTAGTATGACTAAGGGTACGGTCTATCCTCCTTAGTTAGTGCCCTGATATATTGGGCCGAGTACTACTATTGGACCCCGCACATATATCAGAGAGCTATAGCATAGGGAAAACCCTTGTCTGTAGAACTCTTGAATACCTAACCCTTGGGGGATAAAAACTTAAACAAATTAAAATAGACAAGATCTATTGCCGCACAACTATGTACGGGTTGCCAAATCACTACACTTTTCTTCCTGGTTAAGCATTTGGGGATTTCATCTCCGTAGTATTCTTCAGACTGGAGTTTAACTTCGTAGGTGTAAATAAATAAATAAATAAATAAAAAGTCTAGAAAATTTTTCACCATTATTTGAGACCTATTCCATTGGATTCATCTCTTCACCCTTATCACATTCATCCATATCATTTTTTCGGAATTTTTTTTGACCCCGACCACCCCTTTTCAATTCCCCCATCCTCATGGCCCATACCCGTAGCTAAGACTTGGAAGCTCGCTTCAATACCTTGCAATTTGGTCTCATCGAGACCCAAAAAGAAGTGAAACAACTCAGTGCCAATGTTGCCTCCATCAATACAACCATAAATACAACCATGCAATCCTTAATGGAGGAAGTCAAACAAGAAATGACCACCCATCTTGAATCTATATTTTCATTACTCTGCACCAAACTGAATATCCCTACAGATAACCCTTCCTCTGACTCACCTCCACATATTGATGGTGAACATTCCTCTCATTCCCATAACTTTCAACACCATCACTTTCAACGTGACCTACACCTTCCGTGGGTGGATGTGACCAAATTTGATGGCTTAGACCCCACTGGTTGGGTAACCCAAATGGAACATTATTTCTCTTTATACGACATTACAGATGACTTGGCCAAACTCTGGTATGGTGTTCTCCATCTAGATCAAGAACGTTGGCAATGGTGGAAATGGAGAAAAACTTCCTGTCAAGGGTATATTTCTTGGACACAATTTGTGATTGAGCTTTATGAATGCTTTGACACTGACACCAACCATTTGGGATGTTTGACAAAGTTGAAACAATCAGGAATAGTGGAATAATTTATAGTTTCCTTTGAGCGCCTGGCTTTTCGAACTTAGGGCATGACTGATGCTTTTTTTCAAGAGTGTTTTATCAGTGGCCTCAAGGATGAGATTCGGTCCCATGTCCTCATGGCTTGACCTTCGATTTGGGTGGAGGCTACTAAAAGAGATAAAGAAGCACAATAGGTTGTATCTTCTAAAAACTGAAAACCCTCCTTTATCCCTTGTCCTAAACCCGTAAATCCCACTACTCCCTCCGCCCCACTAAATATGCAAAATTGACTAGGGCTGAAATGGATGAATGCCAACTCAAAGGCCTTTGTTATAATTATGATGACAAATATTTCCTGGGCCACAAGTGTAAGGAACAAAATATTTTTATGGCCATCTTGAAGGATATTTCGGAAGAGGATGTTGAAACTCCCCTTGTGTCTGAGTCACCTGAAACCATTGACATAACCCCTCCCTCAGACCCTCCCAAAGTAGAACTGGTCATTTCCCTCAATGCTTTCACTGGCTTCTCCACTCCCCAAACCCTCAAGTTAATCGGTTACATCAAGCATAGGAAGGTCATCATTATGGTTGATAGTGGAAGCACCCATAATTTTATTCATCGCCACATTGCCCAAGAAACTCATTGCTACATCCATGCCATAAAAAATTTCCAAATCATGATTGGCAATGGTGGTTCCATGAAATGTGGAGGGCGTTGTGAAAATGTGTGTCTCCAAATTGGTGACTACCACCTAAAATCCCATATGTTTGCTATCGACATGGGTGGTTGTGACATTGTGTTGGGTGTAGACTGGCTAAGGACTTTGGGTCCCATTCTCATGGATTTTAAGGAATTAACCATGAAATTTGACGAGGAGGGCCACCAATATAAATTCCAAGGCATCACCGTTGGTTCACCTGATATCATTAGTTCCCATCGCATGGAAAAGCTACCCAAAAAAGGTCATTTTGGTGTCATTGCCCAATTCCATGCGATACAAGCAACAACGACACCCTCGGTGCCGCAAGACCTCCAAGCCCTCCTTTCTAAACATAAAATGGTATTTTCCACTCCCCAAGGACTCCCTCCTTCCCATGGTGTTCATGATCATTCCATTCCCCTTGTACTTGGAAGCCTTCCTCCCAATATCCGTCCGTATCGCCACCCCTTTTCACAAAAAAATGAAATTGAGAAAATGGTCCAAGAACTCCTTAATGCAGGCGTTATCCGCCCTAATATGATCCCCTACTCTTCTCCTATAGTCATGGTCCTGAAGAAAGAAGGTTCTTGGCGAATATGGCTTGACTTCCGTGCCCTCAATAAACTGACCATTAAAGACAAATTTCCCATTCCTGTCATTGATCACCTTCTGGATGAATTGAGTGGCACCCAATTATTTACAAAACTTGATCTTCGCTTGAGCTATCACCAGATACATATGAAAGAGGCAGACATTCCAAAGACTGCCTTTAGAACTCATGAGGGCCACTATGAGCTTTTGGTCATGCCCTTTGGCTTGTGTAATTCCCCCTCCACCTTCCAAAGCCTCATGAATAATGTCTTTCGTCCCTTTCTCCATCAGTCTATATTAGTTTTCTTTGATGATATCCTCATCTATATAAAAACCTAGACAAACCATCTTACTCATGTGAATCGAGTTCTCCATCTACTCTCTCAGCACCAACTTTTCCTGAAACAGTCTAAATGTGATTTTGGTGCCTCAAAAGTAGAATACTTGGGTCCTCTGGTTGGCAAGGATGGCATCAGGGTGGATACAAAAAAGATTGAAGCTATGCAAGACTGGCTGCACCCAATGACTCTCAAAATCTTGTGTGGATTTCTAGACTTAATAGGGTATTATCGCAAGTTTGTTAAGAATTATGGAAAGATTGCAACACCTCTCATTGCTCTCCTCAAAAAGAACTCTTTCACTTGGACTCTAGCCGTTGCTCAAGATTTTCAAACCTTGAAGATGTCCATGTGCACCACTCCAGTTCTGGCCCTTCTTGATTTCACAAAGACCTTTGTGTTGGAATGTGATGCCTCAGGGAAAGGAATTGGTGATGTCCTTATGCAAGAGGGTCGACCTATGGCCTTTACCAACAAGGAACTATCTGAAAGGAATCTGGGAAAATCCATCTATGAAAAGGAAATGTTGGCTATTCTGAATGTCGTTGATCTTTGGCACCCTTATCTATTGGGGAAACATTTCCAAATTAAGACAGACCATCAAAGCCTCAAGTATTTTCTAGAACAATGCATTTCCTCCCCGGAGAAACAAAAATGGGTGACTAAGCTCTTTGGATATGATTATGGGATCATTTACAAGAAAGGCAAAGACAATGTGGTGGTGGATGCACTTTCCCGAAGATATGAAGATGAAGGATCCCTTTTTTCTCTTTCCTTCATTGTACGAGATTGGCTCCAAGCCATTCGCCAGGAATGGCTACAAGATCCCAAAAGTTTGCATTTGATCCAACAATTGCAGTCCAATGCTCTAGCATCCCCAGGGTACTCTTGGCTCCATGATGAGCTTTGATACAAACGCCATTTGTATTTAAGTAAACAATCAAAGCTTAAATCCATGGTAATTTTTGAGCTTCATGCTACACCCACAGTGGGGCACTCCGGGTTCACCAAAACCTATGACAGGGTCAAACTTTCTTTTTTCTGGGATGGTATGAAACATGACATCTATAATTTTGTCACTGAATGTGATGTGTGTCAATGCAACAAGGGAGAAACAATCAAATCTCAGGGCACACTACAACCGCTTCTAATTCCACCTGTTATTTGGAAGGATATCTCTATGGAATTTATTACTGGCTTACCCAAATCGGGAAATAAATTAGTCATAATGGTGGTTGTTGATCGCCTTTCCAGGTATGCTCATTTCTGCGCTCTTCAACACTCATTTACAGCATCCACGGTGGCTCAAATTTTCATGGACCGGGTCTTCAAGCTTCATGGCATGCCACGCTCTATTGTTTCTGATCGTGACCCAACTTTCACAAGCAATTTTTGGCAAGAATTGTTCAAGCTACAGGGCGCCCAATTGCATCTCAGCACAACTTATCATCCCTAGACTGATGGTCAAACAAAAGTTGTCAACAAGTGTTTGGAAACATATCTGAGGTGTTTTTCCTCTGAAAATAAAAATCAGTGGGCTCAATGGCTACCCCTAGCTGAATGGTGGTACAACACTTCCTACCATATAGCTACACACATGACTCATTTTGAAGCGGTATATGGAGAAAATCCACCTTCAGTTCTCTCATACTCATCGGGTGCCTCGAAGGTCTAGGTGGTTGACCAAACATTTACATTTCGAGAGGCTATTCTCCGTAACCTCAAAGAGAACTTGGTCATGTTATAGAATCACATGAAACAACAAGCAGATCAAGGTCGCTCTGAACATCAATTTGCAGAAGGGGATCAAGTGTTTCTGCGACTGCAACCTTATAAGCAAACTTCCCTCAAGGGTGAGCATTGTCAGAAGCTAGCGCCCAAATTTTATGGTCCTTATAAAGTTCTCAAGCATGTGGGACAAGCAGCCTATCAGTTAGCTCTACCCAGTCATTTGAAGCTACATCCTATTTTTCATGTTTCATGCTTAAATAAGGTGATTGGAACTAGGTGACAAATTCAAATCAACCTTCCCAAGTTAGTTGAAGAAGGATCCATTTGGCTACAACTAGAAGTAGTTTTGGACCAGCATGAGCGTCACCTGCATCAGAGAACCATCAAGGAAGTGCTAGTCCATTGGAAAGATACAACTCCAGTAGATGCCACTTGGAAACCAACTACCATTCAACAACAGTTTCCACATCTCAAGCCTTGAGGACAAGGTTGTTTTTAAGGGGGAAAACATGTTAGGGTCCTAACCTGCACATAGGTAGAACAATATATTCAGATGTAATAAAGTTCAATATTAATAAGGACTTTCAATAAAATAGAATAAGGCAGATGTAAGAAGACCTAATAGAAGCTTCCACTTCTAGAAGGATATTCCTCTAGATGCTTCTTTTGATAGACATATTTAGTATAAATAGGAGTCAAGGGTATGAGAACCCTATCTTGGAGATTATTGTAATAGAGTGCTAATCGACTGGAGGTTTCCCCCTCGAAGAGGCCCGTGAACATTGCTTTCTGAATCAAAATGCTATTTTTGTTGTTGTTCTTATATCATTTCTATGTTATTGTGGAGATTATGCTGGTTATATTACTGTTATTCTGCCATTTCTAGCATTTTATTTCTGATCTGCATACTTTTTATATCTGGTATATTATAGACTGTCGAATTAGACTTTTGATTAACACTCAATCAGTTGAGTCAGGGTCATAGCTCTCGGTCAAACGAAGGGAGGACAGAGACCCTTCGGGCTAGTTGACTATTCCCTGAAGCCCGAATCACAAGGTGGATCTACACCATAGATCGATCGTGAATGCTAGCCATTGGATCCATAAGAATTCAACAATTCAACAAGTTTGAGTTCACAACAGAAAGGGTTGGAAACCCTAAATATCTGAAGTCTTGGAGTGAAGGATTGTTGTAGATCTGACTAACGATCATGGGCCATTGGCTCTACGAGCCTATGTTCTTCAACAATTCTATAATTTTCTACTCCGACACAACTAGGGTCAGTAAGTTAAGGTGAAGGAAATCCTGGAGTCCTGAATTCCAGAGTAAATCCTTTCCTTCCAATGGTGGGTATGCGTGTCCCTAGATCCGAGTATTCAAAACCCCATTCTCGTAAAATCTATCGCAGTTGGCATGTCAATGCCACTTATCAACTGACTTCAAATGAAATGTGGTGCTCATTTTAGGTACTTCGGATTATGTCATCTGCGCTAATTCAGGTGACATGTCTCACTCTCATTGTGGTGACATGTCATCGATTGTGACAACATGGCTGCCACGTCACTCCAGAAGTTTGTCACTCTGGGAGAATGGAATCTAGAGCAACACAAATCTCCGAAGTGTCGGAGCACCAAAGCTACTTATGGCCATAGATCAGAGAAAGGTAAAGGGATTGTTGATCTCAGAGTTAATTTTGATTCGACTCTTCGCTAAGTTAAGAGGTAAAGTAAATGAATACGAAGACCCCGAAGTTCCTAACTTCTAGAGTAAAGGAGACTCGTAGATCTAGTGAGCAACAAGGATGATAGATCTTCAAGTATTAGTCCTTCGGAAGTTTTGGAAATTAGGAACTCTAGAGGAAAGGAGTGATGGTTTTCAAAAGGTGATGAACTCTTGGAGTGGACGACAACTATCGATCTAAGGGAAGTTTAATCCATCATATCTCCAAGCCCTTCGATGATTTAGCGATTTGGGTGGGACAGACTCTTAATGTGAAGCGGGAAAAACCCCGAAGGTCGGAGTTCCATAGTGGATCTCCACCATAGAAACTCGTGTGAGAAGAAACTTCGTCAACCATTAGATAAGGCTATTAAAAGTCAACAAAGAAGGGAGGTAGGGTAGGGTAACCTACAACTGCCAATTAAATTAGCTTATAACTGACTTTGGCTGGTTAACACTTTAGGAAAAAAGGATATGAGTTAAGGAAACCTACAGAGCGTCGGAGTCCTGAAGCCTCGAATAGTACCCTTTTGACCTAACACTAGGTTCTAGCTCCTGGTCACTTGCTTAACTTTGTTTTAGAAAAAGGGTTTACACACTATAGGTTAAGGGTCAACTCTTGAGACTTTGATAGGTCTCCCTAGTTTCGAAAACCTTGGATTTAACTTCAAGATAGCATAGGCGTTCATGCTGCAAGTAACTCAAGTTCAACAATGAAATCAACAGGAAAACATGACATGGTTAACCTATAGGATTTCAGATGAAATTTACTCATGGACTCACAATACAATCAGAACTACATCCTTATTTGACTGTCGAACAAGGTGTTGTTAATATCCTAACATAACCTCAACTAAACTCTATTCACACATACTTCTGTTATGGATGAAAATACATAGTTTAACATAGACTATATACAATAAAATTCACATTCTATAATGAGGGTGAGGCTGCTCTATTAGAGTACGAAAAAAATCCGAAATTATAGAGAGGGTTAAATATAATTCTGTAACTATTAAATTTCTGGCAGCAAACTTAAAACCTAGCACTCAAACCTTCAAATCATTCTACATTGACTCAATCAATATAATATACTAATACACTCATAACATAAATTAAACCAGAAAATAAAATACCAGAAATGAATGAAACATGTGTGTTGAATATGTCCTTCCAGACCTTGTGCTCCTTCCTTTCCTTCGCTTGCTAATAAAAGAGTCTTCACTAGTATCTCCCAGCCAATGCTAAGGGTACTCTTCTTCCCCCTTTGTCCCCCAAGCCACAAAGGGGCCAAGAAAAAAAAAAGACCACAATAGCTTCCAGACTTGCCTAGCAAGGAAGAGCTTCCACTCTTTTCACAAGCCTGGAGTCCCAACTCTCACAGGCAAAAACAAAGTCAGTCAAACATTCAACAGCATAACAGTGCCTTTCCCCAGGATCTAATCCCCTTCCCTTATCTGATCCCCTTCCCTTATACGTCCATTTCTTTATAGAATCCTTCCTCATGAACATCTATCCCTCATGAATAGTTCATTATTTTTTAGAAATTTAGTTCAAGGATTATTTATCCACTACAAGTGTCACATTCTCCCTAGGTTGCACAAGTAATTTCTCTTTTGTTTTTTTATTTAAAAGCCACCTTTCCTCACATTTCCCCATGTGTTCCTAAATTTCCTCTTCGTTTCCTCTTAGTTTCCCCAATCCCCTTAATTAATGGTTGTATCTTAACTAGGTTTTAGTTAGGGTTGGAATAGGAGTCTTCTTAGTTAGGTTAGGGTTGGTTGACCTAGATTCTATTCTATGCACAACCCATTCTCTCAAGTTGTAATTATTTTTAAACAAGGATTTATTTTTAACAATTTCATGCACCCTTATGTATTTTATCAATTCTTTAGGTTCTTACTTACTATTTCCTAACCATTGATTTCCTTCAAATATTTACTCGTGTTACAATTCAATTAGCCCCTTTATTTAACATTTACAGTTGTCTTTAATAATTAATACTCTATTGTTTAATTAATTATTTTAATCCATCAAGGTCAAATCATTCCAGTTTTTTCTAAGCCACCTATGTTTATTGACGTAGATTTCAATTGTGCGACATTCCCTTCAAGATGAAACTCGTGCTCCAAGGGTGCCACTCGCGTTGACTTGTTTTTGGAAGTTTGTCCAACCCCTTCGAGTCAAAACTCCATTCGATCGACCTTGTGAGATACTAAGGGATTCTAAGGAATAAGGGCCCCACCTTATTGCACGCCCCTTAGAAATCCACATGAGCGACTGTCTTAGTCTTCCCTCACGACATCATGGACCACCCAACTAGGTAATCGTTAACCTACATTTTTTTCCACAACGGAAGTGCTAGTAGGTTGTGACAAGGACGTTGCCACCCCTCTCCCTCAATATCTAGTTTTTTGTGCAAGGCCCCTTTAATCCTTATGTGAGTCGGATTAGAAACCATCGTCAAGCATGTATCCACTGAAAAAAACAATGTCAATACACACACACACACACACACACACACACACACACACACACACACACACACACACACATATAGATATAGATATATATCATAGTAAAATCCATCATACATCATATGTGCATACTAATGAAAAACTCAAACAATACAATCCACTCCCTGACTCAATCCGGAGTTCAAGGAAGCCCTTTGATGCCATTGATATCCATAACCTCTCATGTGTCCTGCACACTCAAGACGACTTGTCAAAATCACATGTCAACACATATATATACATCAATAAAATCAGGCATCTATAACACCTCAACATCATCACATATAACCCAAAATCTGAATGAAATCACAATGTTCCATACTCGGATCACTTGCAAGAAAGTTTCCTCAAATAATAAGTCAACAATAGTATGCTCAGTAGAGAGGGATGTTACAATAAGAGCCAATATTTGAGTTTATCTTTAGACAAAGTTAATTGATGATTGATTAGTCTTTCCTATTCTATATTCTGATCTAAGTTTTCTTTTAGACAATGAGTTTCTTTAGCAGAGGAAGCCATGGCAGAGGCATGGGAAGAAATAAATTTTGGCAAAGGGGTAACATGATACCCATATTCTCCATTCACTTTTATGATCATCCTCAAGAGTTGAATCAACTATTTCAAGATGGTTTCTTTAACCTAGTAGGTCAAGGAGGTTTTCGGCCACATCCTCGACCATAAAGGCCTCCTTACCAGCCTCTCCCAATCCTTTCAAATGCTCATGTTCCAGCTCATGTATCACTCTATCCATAGGTCCCTATTAATTATGGTTGGTAAGATATTGTCCATCAACCTGCAGTCCATCATCATGGTTGGCCCACAGTTTCATTTCCATTTCGTTCTCCACCTCCACTCAATTAGAATGCCCAACAAATTGATCATATTACATCTCTTGTTCAATCCTCACATGCAAGCAAAAGAATTAAGACAACCATCCTTGAACCTTTTTCAAGAAAAGGTTAGAAAGTGCTCATTCATGCCAAATATTCTAGTGACTTCTCCTAGTCATTTACCTCTCATGCCCAACAGAATAATGAACATTCCCCATCTCTTAGTGAACTTCATGCTCATGCATCTAATCAACCGAGCACTGAGAAGATCATCTCTACAAACAAGGAAGAAAAGGAAGCAAGCAGTGGGAAGAAACATATTATTTCTCATAGTAAATATGGCTTTTGAATATTGTTAAACAATTTGTTATGTTTGTGTTATTTTCAAACAACATGGTACTATTATCTTCAGTTTTTAACAACCAATCTTATTTATTTTTGTGGTGG
>ML794158.1:218445-241334 GCA_009831015.1 Picea engelmannii
AGGTAAGGCTAGGACATTTCCTTGTGAAATTGGAAATTCAAGTTTACGATACTTTTTTGGACAAGAGAAGTCATATGATTGGTACTTGTCAGAAAGGAATGTGGAGGTAGAAACAAATTCAAATAAATTGAAAACTGAATCTTTACCCCTTTCAAAATATCAATGCCATGACTTTGGAGTGGGTTTGATCAATAAAAAGAAATAAATAAAAGGATCGGTGTTGGATACTTGTATCAAAGATAAATTGGATAATGATTAGTTGTAAATAAGTGGGAAATTAGATATGTAATTTTAAATTGTACATTGGAGTGCTTGAGGAGAAGCATGAGCCGAGGGGAGCAACCCTTAGCCATTGATGTCAAAGAAGGAGAAGTTGTAGAAAAAGGAATAATTGTAGACACAAGGAGAGTTGCAGACAAGGGGAGTATTATAGAATTGACTAAGGGTTGCCATCAATGAAAAATGGGGAGACTGTTGGAAATGTTTTTGTCATTGATGTCAAAGACAGGGGGAGACTATGGATGTCCAAGATAAATATTGCAAGATGCAGATTATTGGAAATATTTTTTTTGGATTTTTGATTCTTAGTTTGGATACCCTATCTTTGAAGGAATTTTTACCCTAGATACTTAGCTCAAATGGGAGCATAGGTTATATGGTTGGAAATATTATATATGAAATTCCCTCCAACTCCCTGGGAATGAGGATATATGAATTTTTTTGTTAGGCTATCCAACCAAAAAATTAAGGTTGGCTAAGCTAGTATTTATAGGTCGTCCCTAAAAGTGAGGATAGAAAGATTATAAATACATGATAGATGTGTGCATTTGAAGTGTATCCAAGCAATATATCAAGTATGAGGTGCATATAAGAGATATGAGGTGCACTAGAGGAGTTGGGGTGTCTTTTTGCGATATAAAGGTGTGCAAGAGAATTCTGAGGTATTTTCTCGTGGTTTTATTGATATTAAGATGCGATATGAAGGATTGAAGGTATGTAATGCTGCAAAGTGCATTGTTTTGAGGTTGTGATGTTGCAGTATGAGATTATACTATGGGAATGATGCTAGGAGGCTCTCTAGGGCATGAATGCTAAATGTGACAAGGGTCTGAATTATGAAGCATGCAAGTGAATTCAAAGAAGATATTATATTGGTGTCTATACAGGTCTTACTGAGTTGGTGCTCAATTGAAGAGATTGGTTTATCTAGTAGGTTGGTTCCCACACAATATATTGTTGAGTTGGTGTTCAGTTGAATATATTTTTGTCTCTAGTAGGTTGGTTCCTACAAGTGCTATTGATTTGGTGCTTAGATGAGGGGATTGGTGTCTCCAACAGGCTGGTCCCTAAAAATGTTGTAAAAATAGGTCGATGCCTCCAGGTGTTGATGAGTTGGTGCTCAGGTGAGGGGATTGGTGTCTCCACTAGGTTGGTTCCTACAAATATTGTAACAATATTTTGGTTCTTACATCAATTTATAAAGACAAGTTTTATGGTTTTCTCCCGATTGGGTTTTCATGTTAAACTTTGTGCATTGTGATTTGAGTTTATATGTGATTATTGTTTATCATCTAATGAATGATTGATGAATGGCTAAATAAAGTAAAGTATATTATACTGATTCACCTTCCCCCTCTCAATATAAACATAAGTTCAACAAGGGATTAGTTTGCAAGTTGATGAAGTCCATGTATGGATTAAAACAATCTCTAAGAATGTGGTATCAAAAGTTTGATACATATATATTGGGACTTAGTTTCTCAAGAAGAAAATTTGATCATGAAAGGAAGAAGAGGTGTAGAATACACTTCCTACATTAATCCGTGAGAGATGAATGTGTATAAACATAGAAATTACTTTTTGCAAACAAGTGCAATAAACAACAAACCATAAAAAAATATGAATTTCTAGGGATAACCCTTCTAGGAGAAAAACCCCACACACCAAAGAAATCTCAGTGTAGTATTCAACCATGAACAATGATTAAAATACACTTTTAGAGTTATGCTTTTAACATGAATAATCTACAACGATATCCTTCTTGCTTGACTCTCTAAATAAAATCAAGTCTACACTATGCACTCCACAACTACACCGACCACCCAAGTCTATATGGGCCAATAGGCCAACTCTTGAGGCCTATTTCATGTGGATTATTACAATGGAGTATCCTAGGCCATTAAATAGGATTTATCGTATGAAGTACCATGAGAAAATACCATATATTACCCAACACTATGGGCCCATAAGCTATGAATGGTAAACCCATAATTGATTGTATCAAGGTTATCCTAACTACTTTATGACCTAGTCAAGATTAACCCAATAGTGTCCCTTTTAAAATTAACTTGGGACAAACACCTACCCCCTCAAAGTTTACTAAGAAGGTATCTGAGAATACAACATGCCCCCTATCACCTCATTCTATAGCTAGACTTACACTAGTGAACCATCAAACCAGGGGTATGCATGACTAGATAGGTTTTACAACCATATGCCATTTACATATGTGATAAAAATCATCTCCATAAAAATACTGACAATTGTATGTATGAGCATGTAATTCTATGAAACATCAACCTTTTTCATGACCAACATCCCTCCTACTCCAAATAAAATTACATAGGTCAAGTACTTCTTAACCAAGTACTTATTTTACCATGTGTTGGCACGTAGTTGTAAGACCCTAGTTTTAGGTTATCTAAGCAACAAAACCCTTCAGATACCGACCCTTTCAGCATCACCTGCATGCAAGTGAAGTCTCACCCAAGGTATCTACTAGGACTGCAGGGACCAAGTTTCTACAGAGACGAGGGGATGTGAGATCATCAACATGTTCATTGATATTTATATACCCTGTGTGCAATATTTTGTGTTTCTTGTCCCTTGATTAATTAGTAAACTCAATTATATAGCACCATTACAACACATAATACAACATAGACCATTCATTGAATCATTCATAATTATTGCGCAATACTCATATAACAATCAGAGCTAGATCTAGTCATGCATAAATAGAATATCCATGAGAAACCATAAACATAACACATTCATACATAAAATTTAACATGGTTCACCCAATCCTTGGGCTACGTCCACAAGGATTGGCTTCTTTATTATTCTCTATGAAATTTAACTTAGGCTTGCATACTACACTACAATGAATACATCATGATGTCATTCCCCATTCTTCCTAGCCACTGTGTAGTGCAATCCTCTCTCTGCAACCTCTCCTCTAAACCTTCAGACATAGGCTCTCTCTCATTTTCATCCTATTCTCTCAGCCCCAGTAACAATAACCTATTCTTCGACAACCTATTCTTCCCAACCCGTTACCGATGTATACATAGAGCTTGGGGCTCAAAACCCTACTAGTTTATCTCAAAAACATATGACATCTCATTATGACTCATTAGAACTCATGACAACAAATAGTTCATTCGTGATTTTATTGCCTTTGCACTTGCATGTTTCTTTTCCTTCCTTTTATCCTGCATGCTTCTTTTCTTTCTTTATCTCCTTGACTTATTTCCTTTCTTTATCTTCTTACTTTATCTTCTTATGGATTTCCAAATGAGCTTTTACTACACACTTTGATCCTGGATGTGCCTTTACTACACACTCTCATCCCAAATTTACTTTTACCATGCACTCCAATTCTGCCTTCTCTTCTTTGCTTTGTTATTGCACATATCCTCAACCCTTAGGATAGTTCTCAAAATTACATCCAAAATTCCTATCTGTTGGTTTAACTCTTCCTCTATACTATCTGAGTTATTGACCTAGGGTTCATGTCTTTTGGGTTTCCAACAAAACCTCTAAAACTATTGGCCCTCCTGGTAAACCAGAAGGCAACACAATGCATAGAATGCACTGCATAGTCTCACTCAAGATAGCTTTAATGGGTGGCTATAAGACTCAGGCCTTTATAGCTCAATATTGAGTATGAGATATGAGATCAACATTTTGAACCATTTATTATAACTTGTGATTGCAATCTACTATTATTCGCGACTAAGCATTACCTTCACTAGCTTATTCCCTTAATAACACAACCATATTCCATAGAAATATAATAAATCATTCATTTATTAAGCACGCAATTAACTATTGAAAGAGGATAAAGATATGCACGCATTCATCAAATTACATAGATATTACTATGGTTCACCCCATCCTGGGCTATGTCCACAAAGATTTGGCTCTTGGATTTTTTATTATGATAGTTCTGCATCTACAACGCCACGCGCTTACAATTCCCCTAAGATGGGTAAGATCTATATGAGGTGAACTATATCGCACCAGGCTCATCAACCTACAATCTAATCCTCAATATCTACCTTCTCTCCTCTAGCTCAACAACTTATCACATAGTTCTTACAGAAAAATACTACATATCACATCTGCTTATCCGTAACTACAATACTCAAGAACTGATCATATGGCGAACAACACAACAACCCGAATACTAACTAAATCGGAATAACTACAAAATCCCTCACAAAAACATAACCCTCCATAATACCCCAATATCAGTGTTTATACATCTTTGGCTCTTCAGCCATTACAATACGTTACCAAAACCCTAACCCTACTGACGTTAGGTCTTCCTCTCATGTGTGCGTGTTGTTCTTCCTTCAAACTATCGCTTTCCTTGTGCATGCTTTCTTGCATGTGTGCGCGTTGTGTTTCCTTCTAGCCGTTGCTTCACTTTCTACACTCTTTCTTTCCCCACAATAATCCTTCTTTCCACTTCGTCCTGCTACCAACAGGCCCCCAACACTGACATGTGGCTTGTCCTGAGCCACCTAATCCTTCTGAGTTGCCTCAATCTCCTTGGTGATCGTCTGGAACTTTTCCTTGAGCTCTGTTGCTCGTGTCAGTGCCTGCACAATATTCTCCTTGATTGTGTCCACTACCTAGACTGCAACTTTGTTTCTGATCAAAATTGCACATTCTATCTGGGTCTGTGCTATCTTAATCTGATGGTAGCCTGAGAATCCATCAATGAACGAGTAAGCTTCGTGTCCTCCTACATTCTCTAACACCTCATCCATGAAAGGTGTAGGGAATGGGTCGTGTAGGCACGCATTGTTCAACATCCTCAATTCGACGCATATCTTGATCCCTCCTTGTTTCTTGTCCTGTAATACCATCAGACTTATCCATTTTGACTCCTCAACCAGTTCTATAATGTCAACTTCTAGCATCCTGTCGATCTCAACTTTGACTTTCTATTTATATATTGGGTTCAATCTGTATAGTCATTTTCTAATAGGTCTCACTTCAGGTCTGAGTGGTATCTTCATTTCTCTTAGCTATTTGGTTATTCTCTTCATCTCTGTAAATGTTGTGGGAAACATGTCATTGTATTCTCGCAACAACTCTGTGATGCTTTCCACTGTTTTCTCATCCTAGTAATCTCCAATGCTGGCCATTTTGGGCTGCTCACCTATCCTGATGTTAACTTTCTTTACCTTGATTGGTGTGAAAATGAATTTGAATTCTATGGGTGGGGCTTGCACATCTCTTTTGCCTTTTTCTTCTTCAATCTGAATATTGCGCAGATCATCTTCATCCAGTGCTTCCTCCTGTACATGGTAACATGACAACATGTTCTTGACTATCTGTTTGTTCCACTGTTGCTCTTCTGTGATCAATTGTACTTCCAGTTCTTTGATGAATATTACTCCTCTAATCCATTTAAGGGCTGTGTCTATGTTGGGGTTCTCATATTCGAATGAGAAAGTGATTGAAAACTCCTGTTGCAATGTCGTCCAGGTCATAGTTCCCATGCGTAATTCCTAGTCTGTATACCAATTCACTGGTATTCCCTCTAGAGTGTGTATGAGGTAATGAGGCCATTCCTCTGGGGGTGTCATTTTCCACAATGTTCTGCATTGCTCCAAGTGTTCCCTAGGTGTTCCTTGTCCTCCATACTTCTGTTGTTTGTTGTATTTATGTTTTCTGCCGAACCTTATGCGTAGTAACCGCTTACATTGATACCAGTATGTAATTGTCTCCTTGTGTGTGCCCCACCATATTTCCAGTGTGGCATTTAATGCTAAATCGAGTGCTAACAGTCTCTGGTTCTCTAAAATTGTGTCTTTGTATTGTGTCAAGAATGTTTCAAAATCATTTAGTCCATGGAAACTGGGTGGTTCACTGGTTTTTGTGCCTACCCATCTGACTGTGTGGTCTATTCTTGCACATCTTCTCATGGATACTTCATGTAGCCTTTGTTGCCAGTTCTCTAACCTGGTGTATGAGTCTGTTGCGCATGAAGTAATTCTCTACCAAATGAGTGCCCCATCTGCAGTTGGGTTTACGTAATCCTCATCGTGCACAGTTGTTCTGTACAACTGACCGATTTCCTCCAAGTCGAGGCAAGTAGGTTCTACAAACCTCTCCCCTTCGGATGGGTCTAATGGTGTGATGACCCTATATTCACCGGACTCAAATGTCATTTTCCTGGTTTTCAAATTGATTATGGCCTGGTTTTCAAACGCCCAATCCAGACCAAGTAATGTTGGATACGGTGTTGTTCCGTCTACTATTTCAATGACTTCAAAGTCTTCTTTAGTGCGCACTCCATCTAGGTCGAGTGTCACTCATTTCAGTCTACCGATTGGTAAGAATCTATGTTGGTTTGCCAATTTTAATTGAACAAGTGAGTATCCTAATGTTGTCTCTCCCATGCATTGCCATGTCTTCTTTGGTAGTACATTCACTTCAGATCCTATATCCAGTATGATGTCTCTCATATTGAAATCCCTAATGTTAGCATTTAGTCTAAACTCCCTACTTGTTCTTCTTCTTATGTGTAGGTGATTAAATATTTTTAGTTCTAGCTTTTCTTCCGTCTCACTGCTACATTTTTCTAGTATGTTTTGCAAAATTTTCACAGATAATAGATCACTTAATACTTTTACACATGATTGAAAAAATTCTTTGATTGTACTTACTTGTCCCATGGGTTGCATCCCATTGGTATGATCCAATGATGGAGGCATATCATATTCTGGTGCTTCCTTGTTATGTTGCGCAGTTGAATTCGACGCCATGTGCTCCTTCAGAAATTCTTATCTGGCTTGCTTGAATATATCCTTCTCCTTCTGTGCGTTGAAATGCTTCTTTGGTTTGGTGTGCTTCTTCACCCACTGATTTTGTTCTAGTTCCTATCGAACTGCATCATTTCATGTTTTTGTTCCCCCCCAAGTGACTATGTTGATGTTCCATCCTTCATCCCTTGCTTTGGCTGAAATCCACTGAACATTTTGGTTGTTCTAGTTCCTCTTTTCCTGAATCTTTACTAGTAATGTCGGACATTCCTCTGTATCGTGGTCTGATGCGCGACAATACATACAAGTTTTTGGTGGAAGTGGACATTCCCTTGCATAATGTCCCTATTGTTGATAGTTGTGACATGTGACTAGTCCTCTACCTCATTTGAAACCTCCTCTAGATCATCCTCCTCCTTTGTAGCCTGCTCGATCGCCTCTCGACCTGTGATATTGTGGCACCTGATTATACTGTGCGGTATTGTACTGAGGCTGTGTCATATTGTACTGCGGTTGTGCGTTATTGTATGGTGGCTGTGTAGTATTATATTGCTGTTGCATAGTGTTGTATGGAGCTGGAACTTGATTAAACTGTGGAATTTCTTTCCCAGTCATCATTTCTACCTGTACTCTATATGCATCTGATGTCCTTTCTCATGTCAACTCCATAGTTCTACAATATTTGTCATCGTGGCCCACTGAATTGCAAAAGGTGCAATATGATCTCTTTGGGACTATCTGGTATTTCTACATCATCGTATAGTGATAAGGGTCATGACCCAGTTTCTTGTAGATTTTGCACCATAATCCTCTCGTGGGTAATGGGTTTGGAATTCTTGTTGCCATGTATTGCGTGAACGTTGGGCATTCGTTCTTGTGGTGTACTTCTGTCCTGCATGTGGTACACCAAACAACTTCTCGTTTGTCCTTGTTCTTATTCTAGTTCAGCTGAAACGTTATATTCTTCAAATCCTCCTTCAATTCTTTGATAGCTGGGTCTATCTATTGGTACTTTTTTTTTTCCAGTTGCAAGGCTGCCTATAGAGCCTCTTCATGCATCTGAAATTATTGTTGTCATAAAGGGTATTTTAAGTGTGGGAGTAGTGAATTGACAAACATGTGTCGATGCTGCATATCGGTCATAAGGTATTTTAACTTTCCCTTCAGTCACTTGAATATCTAATCAATCTCCCATATAGACTCTCCTAGCTTCTATCTAATTTCGATCATCTCATTCATGTACTGATCCTCTGAGCTCGGCTTTTGGAACTCATTTATTAGTAACTTATTAATGTCTGTTAGTGTCCTTTTCGTCCTAGGGGCACTATTTGTGTCTAGACTCAATACCAGTCTAGTGCGCGGTCTCTTAGTGTAATCGCTAGCTGCACGAGTTTGGTATCTTCATCAGTGATTTGTTTTTATTCCTAGATCTTTGCACAAATGAACAAATGCTTCTCCCTGAAATTCTAGTAACCTGATGGTGGGATCGTGTCCTGCCATTCTGAATATTGAACTACTACCTCCTCCGCATGGTGTAGATACTTGACTAGTGTTGCCTAAACTGGCTCCTCTAGTCGTTGCTCCTTGTGTAGGTGTACTTCTTGTTGTTGGACTTCCTCCAAACTTTGGTTGTCTAAATGATGGTGTTCTCTTTGGTGTATTAGTCTCACATGGGTTTATGGGTTCCAAACTGAAATTAATATGGATAGGATGGATGCCTTCTCCTCCTGTTCTTGGACATCTCGTCTTCCTCTCATAAATTGTGCACATGATTTCCTCAATCTACTCCACAGCCCAGAGATCCTCTACCTCTTCCTCATCACTTTTCAAGCCTTCCCTCGTGGCTACAACTCTCTTCTTGGTATTCACCTTGTATTGGTAGGGTACTCTTCTACGCGTCCTTCCCGTTGACACCAAGATCCACTTGATCTAGTTGTCATTCATTATGATCGGGTCCAAGGGTTCCTCCTCCTTCTTTCCTTTATCCTTACCTTCTTCCATTTCTCCTCTCTCTATCAGTGCTTCCCCCCCTTCCCCATGCACGCAGGGAAGTTTAGCTATCTAATTCCATTGTCATTGCACCTTTGTTATATAGAAGTATCTTAATAGAAGTATACAGTGATCGAATGTACTTTCCTCGTGGTCTGCCGATAAATTCATGCTCCATTGCGCTGTATGACTTCGCTGTGTCAACTGCAAAATATATTATGAAGCCTGCCACAATACTGTCAAGCCAAAAGTCTACTGCACGGGTGAACTTGTTGTTCACCTGTTGTAACTGCTCAATATGTACTGGGGTCCACTCTAGCTTTTGAACCTGGTTTGTTGCATGGTTATCCTTCAACCTTAGTATCCACTTCTACAATGGATGTGGAAAGTCATAGAAAAGTACTTCGTGTAAATTAGTAAACACATATTTTCCCAGATATTTGCGAGGTGTTATTTTAGGGTTTATATTGTCTTTCTGTGAAAACTCTAGCTCTTTGGTTCTCAACCAGCTTTTGATTTCTTCTTTTGTGGGGTTCCACAGTCTCAACATTCCCTTCTAATGGCTCATTGGTCTCTTCCCTAACCTTTTCTTGATTTTCCTTCGACAAATCTTCAACATATCTCATCTCCTAAATCCTTCTATGTTCCTACCAACAACAAAATAACCATTTGTTGGTTTAACTCTTCCTCTATACTGTCTAAGTTATTGACCCAAGGTTCATGTCTTTTGGTTTCCAACAAAACCTATAAAACTATCGGCCCTCCTGGTAAACTAGAAGGAAACAAAGCACACAAAATGCACTGTGCAGTCTCACCCGAGATAACTTTAATGGGTAGTTGTAAGACTCAGGTGTTTACAACCCAGGATTGACTATGAGATATGAGATCAACATTCTGAACCATTTATTAGAACTTGTGATTGCAATCTATTGTTATTCGCGACTAAGCATTACCTTCACAATCTTATTCCCTTAATAGCGCAACCATATTCCATAGCAATATAATAACTCATCCATTCATTAAGCACACAATTAACTACTGAAAGAGGATAAAGATATGCATGCATTCATCACATTACATAGATATTACCATGGTTCACCCCCTCCCGGGCTACGTCCACAAAGATTTGGCTCTTGGCTTTGTTTATTATGATAGTTATGCATCTATAGCATCACGCTCTTACAATTTCCCTCAGATGGGTAAGATCTATATGAGGCGAACTAGATCGCACCAGGCTCCTCAACCTGTAATCTAATCCTCAAGATCTACCTTCTCTCCTCTATATCAATAGCTTATCACATAGTTCTTACAACAAAATACTACATATCACATCCACTTATCCATAAATACAATACTCAAGAACTGATTATATGCCGAACGACACAACAACCCGAATACTAACTAAATTGGAATAACTACAAAATCCTTCACAAAAACAGAACCCTCCATAATACCTCAGTATAGTTATTTATACATCTTTGGCTCTTCAGCCATTACAATATGTTACCAAAACCCTAACCCTACTGATGTTAGGTCTTCCTCTCATGTGCATGTGTTGTTCTTCCTTTCATCTGTCGCTTTCCTTATGCACGCTTTCTTGCATGCGCGCGTGCTACATTTCCTTCTAGTTGTTGCTTCACTTTCTGCATACTTTCTTTCCCCACAATCATCCTTATTTCCACTTCGGCCTGTTGCCAATACTATCCAATAGGTCCCCAACACTCACTTGTGTCTCATCATGAGCCACTCAGGCCCGTTGCATTGCTCCCTTCCATGAATCCATAAATTTTTGAAGTCTCTCTCTAGTTGTAGCGATTTCCTTCTTTGCTTAAGCCTCCTTGTCCAATATTTCTTCTATGTCCTATTCTATTAGCATCACAAGCTTCTCCTCGCAATCTTTCTCGAATCGCTTCATCATGCCCTGCGTCGCTGCCAATCCCCCCTATTATCTTGAGTTCTTCATCCTGTAGGGGTTCCAATCATTGTGCGATAATCTTCTTCTATGCCATCATCTTCTTTGTCTCACCATATAAATATATGTTCACAAGGATGGTTGGCATGCATTCCATTGGTGGTAAAGGTTTTATGCTTTCATTAGTTTTCTATGCCTTCTCCTATGCACTTCTTACTCTTTCCTCGATGGCCTTCAGCTCGAGATTGACCGTCAATTGTGTCCAAATCAATGTTCTTTCTTCACATAACCTTGTGCACTCCTCACTGAGACTCTTAATGCTTGTGACTAAGGTGATTCATTGTTTTGTCTCTTTGTTCCTTTGTCTTAGGTGGTGTACCTAGTGTGGTGTGTTCTTCCAACTCTCTAATAATGTTGTGAAATCCTTTAATTACTTTGTTGATTTTTTATATATGCTCCTTTATTGTGGCTTCTATCGCCATCGGTATCTTAGGAATCTCCCTATATATCTTCTGGATAGCTTGTTGTACCCTCTCAGCCTCATCCTTCTCCTGCAATACCCCAGTTTGAACCTTCTACATGTTTTCCTTTTCCACCGCTACCTGGGTTAAATCCCTTTTTAGTGATTATGCACGAAACTATATTTCCTGCACCACCCATGCGTTCAATCATTGTAAGGCTTCCATGGGTATATATGACAAGACTAAGTCCAAGTGACTTAGTACTTGTGCATGTTCCTTCATCTCCAACATAGGGAACTTAATTACTGCAAGCAATATCTTCAAAATTTGGTTCCCTAGTGTGATCTCTAGAGAGTACGAAGTGATGGCCTTTGCTTCTTCAGATGCACATGCTGGTTGGAATTCAATTTATATTCTCTTTGGTGCTATGGTTACTACCCCCAACCGTTGCTGCAATGTCGTCAATTTCTCTTGTACCTTTTTTTAATCTCTTACTATAGCTGTGACACTTGTTGATCTGCCTCCTTTGTGGCATCCCTCACATGGTAGAGGATTATATCAATATCATCATCTGTCAGAGTGTAGATAGTTTTCTCCTTGTGGGATTTCATATTCTTACACACAGATGGTTATGGACCCCCACCTTTGTCTTTCCTCTTGTTCTCTTCTTCTGGGACTGTCTGCTGCATGTACCCTACTTTTGGGACTGTCTGTTGTGCGTCCCCTGCACCATTGCCTTGTTCACTACCTTATGATTCATCTAGTTCTTCATCTTCATTGTCTCATTCCTCTTCCTCATCAAGGTTCTAAATTTATTCAGATGGAACTTTCCATTCTTCGTCCTATTCATTGGAAATAATTCATACATCTTCCTCTATCAACTTGTATCTTGTTGGAAGCCACTGGCGCATCAGGTCTCTTTTAGCTTGGATATACATGTGGTGCATCCATGCTTTGAAGTGCACAATAACATGATAGTTCTCAATAGTTT
Source organism: Picea engelmannii (assembly GCA_009831015.1). NCBI lineage: Eukaryota > Viridiplantae > Streptophyta > Pinopsida > Pinales > Pinaceae > Picea > Picea engelmannii. The sequence goes on from ML794158.1 coordinate 230,863, forward strand.
GGGTGGTGATGCACGATGTGTGCCCTATGATGTGCCTAATCGTGTCAAGGTAGACATAGAAGGTGGCATTCTTGTCTTGTTTTCTCCCCTTGTGCGCAATATTCCATAAGTTAACATAGCGCATTGTTGCATGATATCTTTGTGATTTTTTCAAAAACTGGCACTCATCAAGATCCCTCCAGGTGACCAATGCTATCATTATGATAAACCAGACATAGTGAAATTTCATTCCTTTCTCCCGGGCTTCAATGAAATCTATTAGAAACTGATTGACCAAAAACGTAGCCCAATTCATCTAGACCCCTTCAACAAACTTCTCCACAACAACTATTACTTCAGACAACACCTTGTCCTTTTGAAATTTCCTTAGTAATTTGCAGGCCAATACATGCGTTGAAAATCTAACTACACCATCACTTATATTGGTGACATCCAACCCTCTCTTACCTCTAAAGGTGTTGAAATTTGCTTTCATCTTTTTAGATAATGCGTTCTCCCCAGCCTTATTTGTGAATAGTGTTTCCAAATCCACTCATGTTGTCAGCCATCCCATTATCCATGCAATTAGTTGTGTATCGATAGATATTAGAGGGTGTAGACATAAATTTCCTCCATGGACGCAACTCAATAACATATTAATGCAGGTGTTTATTTCTAGACTTCTTCCAAAGTGTGGGATTTCTAACAAGTTTAATATCCATGATTTTTCTAGCTTGGTTGCCCAGCTCTGTGGTTGGACCAGTATTGCACCTATCTCTGGTACACTTTTCGTGCTTAAATACTTGTCTCGTTCTAGCTCAGGAAACTTATGTGCATTTGTTATGTCATGGTATGAAAACTACAAAGCAGTGACCTTTCCCATCAGGTTTCCTTCAATAATGATACCATGTGGTATTTCTGGCATAACTAGCTCATATTTGGCATCCTTGGGAAGTCTAACATGTGGTGCAATGTCCTTTCTTGATGGTATGTAATCCCTAGGAAATGTTGGATGTGAAGTTGAAGCTCTAGGTGTTTCCTCGAACTCTAGTATGATCGATGGTCACATTCGGGATGTCTTTCGTGTTGTAGTAGCCAGTTCCCTAAATTTTAGTGGTGCCATTTCTCTCTGCGACTGGTGATCCCCTTATTCGAATCTACAACTGCTATGTGGCAACTATGGTTCATATGTGGTCTACTATGTATTCTCTTGACACTTATGCATACAATTACCCTTTCACTATCGAAACTTGGTGCGCTTGTATAACCCTTCGACAGTTGTTCTTGCACATTCGCGTTTGAATTAATATTCTAATCCACCACTTGTGCACTCAATGTGTTATTTAATGATACTTTTGTTACCAAATCTACTGTTGGATTTTTTCCTCGGACTGCCATTCTATCACGATCCCTAGTGGAGTTTTCCATTTATGACTATTTGTCGTCTTTATGCCTTGTCATTAATTCTTGTTAACCATCGTTTTCATCTTTTAATGCCTTTAATGGTCTTGTCGGTCCTATTCAGTGCAATTTTTATGGATTTTATGTGTAATCTCCCTGCTCGGTGCATTTTAATCCATCTGCGCAACACTTACTCCTGCACACTTTCTTTCATTGTAACTTCATTTTATTTTTCTATTTTTCCTCTATTTTTCTTTGCCTTTTTCCCCTTTTTATTTCTTTTTATTTTTCCTACTATAATACACTACTATGGTACATTTGTTCTTGCACAATTCATCCTAGTGCACGAGAGTTCGATCATTCCTAGAAATTTTCATCCGACTTCCATTCACCATTCCTCCTAGGACTTCTCCATTCAATGTTTCCAACTACATAGCTCCTACCTATGCCTCTATCGCATGCTTAATTATGTATGGTCCTAACCAATGCATTCAAAAGTTTCCCAGATGTTGCATAAACTTGTTGTCGTATATTAATACTAAGTCCCCCACTTGAAACTTTTTCTGTTTAATATGTCTATCATGCCATGCCTTTTATCTTTCCTTTTGAACTTGCTGATGGAACCCTGTGAAAAATTGGTCTTCCTCTAACTGTAGCAACTTTGACAATCTCTCCTCTACTATGCTAGAGTCCAAAAGATCAGTAATCATTGCAACATGTATGGTAGGAAAAATAAACTCCATCGGCATTACTACTTCTTTCCCATAGAAAAACCTAAAGAGTGTCTGTCTGGTCAACTTTTTACTTGTAGTCATATATTCCCATAATACTATAGGGATCCTCAAGTCCCAATCATCCCTTCCTACATTGCAGATCTCTGTTAGAGTATTCTCCATAATTTTATTAAAATCTTCGACTGTCCCATTGGCTTGTGGGTGATACAGTGTACTCCTCTAATGAGAATTTGAAATTCCTCAGTCAATGCTGCAATTGTCTTATTCAAGAAGTGTGTCCCCCGATCACTCAATAGATTGCGCAAGAATCCAAATCATGTACCTGTATTATTGAATAGAAAATGTGCAACAGTCTTCGTGGTGTAGTCTATGACTATTTTTTCTTCTTCCCATCTCATCAAATACTCTATCGCAATGATTATATACCTAGCTTCTGATCTTCTCGCTGGTGGGTTGATCGGTCCAACAAAGTTTATTTCCCATTTATCAAATGCCTGCAGCGTAACATGTGGGTGTAAAGGAATTTCATCTCTTTTGGATGGATTTCCCACCCTTTGAAAAAAATCACATTCCTAATAGTATTCTTTAGCATCCTTATGAAGTATTGGCCACCAGAGCATTGCACACAAAATATTCTACACGATCACTTTACCTGAGTAGTGTCCTGTTACAATTCCTTTGTGTTCCTCTGAGAGTATCATTGACCTTTCATGTTCCAACACACATCATATTAGTATTCCATATGCACCTATATTGTATAAATTCCCTTCAATTAGTTGGTAGTCCATTGATTTAACCACTGGCTGGTTCTTCTGTGAGACTATCATGTTTGAGGGGGACATTCATGTACTTAAAAACTACAAAATTTCTTCGAAGTATTCATCCACCATTTTAATTGCAAATAAATGTCCATCCGACAAGTTGTCATCTAGATTCCTTGCATCTTCTCCTAAGAGTATGCATGATAAATGATCTGGTCCTACTTTCAACTTACCTAGTTTCACAACAACCTCAAAATCATATTCCTGGGACAAAAACAACCATCTACATATTCTTCCCCCCAACATTGTCTTGTTCACTAAGTATCTTAGTGCAGAATGGTCTATATACATATTAAAATGAGACCCCAATAAATAATGTCTTAAATTCTGCAACACATATGACATTTCCAATACTTCTCATTATGTGGTAGTATAATTCGTTTCTACTGTTGACAACTTCCTTCTTGCAAATGAAATTGGATGGTTGATGTCTCCTTCTCCTCATTGAGATAATATTGCGCCTAAAGCTATGGATGACACATCCACATGAACATGAAATTCCTTCTTCCAGCTTGGAAATATCAAAATTAGTGTAGTCACTAGCTTCTTCTTTAGTGTGTCCAAACCTTTCTGATAGTCCTCATTCCACTGGAACTTAGCTTCTTTCTTCAACAACTTCTCCATAGATGTTGTAATCTACGAATAAACCTTAATGAACTTCCTATAGTATCTAGTATAACGTAAGGTTTCTCTCAACTGTCTGAATAATGTGGGTGGTTGTAAGTCCAAAATCACTGCAATCTTGGCAGGATCCACTAATAAGCCTTTCTTACATACCACATGGCCCAACAAAATTCCAAAAGGCGCACAGAAAATACATTTCTTCAAAATAAGTGAAATATGACATTGTCTACACCTATCCAACATTAACCTGAGTACATCTATGTGATATTTCAATAGAATAAACATAGTCCAATCATCTAAGTAAACTTCAAGGAACTTATGAATAAATTCCTTAAAATATGCAACAACTACTCTTGAAAAAACTGCAGGTGCATTCTTCAGCCCAAAAGACATTACTGTGTACTGATAGCTTCCCCACTATTGTAAAAGTAGTTTTATATCTGTCTTCCCGTGCAATCTTTATTTGGTGATATCCTGAAAATCCATCTGTGAAAGAATAGGCCTCCTTCCCTCCTACATTCTCTAGCACTTCATCTATAAAAGGTGTTGGAAATGGATCATGCAAACATGCATCATTTAGCTTCCTTAGGTCTACACAAATCATGATTCCTCCTATTTTATGATCTTGTACTACCATTGGACTTATCCATTTTGATTCCACCACTGGTTCAATAATATCTTATTCTAACATCCTATCTATCTCTTCCTTTACCTTCTCTTTATAATTCATATTCAGTCTATAAGGTATTTTTCTTACTGGTTTAGCATTTAGTTTCAAAGGGATATTCATTTCTCCTAACTCACCAGCTCTCCCTTTCATTTATGAAAATGTAGTTGGGAATAGATCCTAGTACTCGCGCAGTAAATTTGCAATCTTATCCACAGTTTCATCATTCCAATAATCACCTATCTGTGCAAACTTTGGGTTTTCCTTTTTCCTAATATTTACCTTTTGTGTCTTTAGTGGTTGTGCATACAGAAAAAATTCAAGCTCTGGTCCTTCTACTGTGTGTTCCCCCTCAGTTTCAGGTACTTGTATATTCCTTGGATCTTCCTCATCTTGTTCATCTTTAGCAACATTATAACATTCCAATAATTCATGAACAGTCATAGAATATCTGTGTGCACTACACATAAGTACTACCTCCATTGGACCTTCTTCTACAAAGATATTGGTTTTAATGTCCTGCAGTGCTGCATCTAGTAATGGATATTCATGTTAAAATGTAAATGATACCTTAAACCTTTGAAATAGTTGGTCCCAATTTGTTGTTTATCTGTGCATTTCTAGTTTTAGGTACCAGTTCTTAGGAATTGTGTCCATTCCTTCTTCGATATCAAACTACATATGTTTCTACACTGTGCAATATGATTTGATAGGTCACATACTCCTACATATTTTTGTGCAGTATACTCAACCTTGATACCAAATCTAACTTGCATCAATCTTTTACACCATTACCAATATTCTATTCCTTCTTTTTGTGCAACCCACCATCTGGCTGGAGTGGCCTTCAAGGAAACATCTGATTCTAGCAATATTTGTTGTCCAGGTATTACAATTCAAACGCCTTTACAAAAGAGCTTAGATTAGACAAACGATCATACCTGGGTGGGTCACATAGCTCCGTTCCAATCCAGTGCAATGATCAAGTCATGCGGGCACATCTTCTGGTTGATTCTTCATGAATCCTTCATTTCCAATGTTCCAGACCTTCCTATGAGTCTGATGCACATGAGCTAATTCTTCTCCAACTGAATGCACCATCTTCAGTGGGGTTAATACAGTCATCCATTTGCATAGTCATATTATACAATTTGTCAATTTTGTTCCCTTTTGTAGGTTCTATGTACCTCTTTCCTTCTGTCGAATCCAATGGTGTGGTAACCTTCAAGTCCCCTACTTCAAACATCATTTCCCTTTTCTTCAGATAATTATTTTCCGATTGTCAAAGGCTCATTCAAGCCCCATGAGGGCTGGGTATGGCTGAATATTATCCACAATCTCAATGACTTTGAAATATGCTACATTGCGCACTCCATGTATATTCACCAGTAACTGTATCAATTGGCCAATTGGTACTATCTTGTGTTTTTTTGCCAATCTTAAATGAATAAGAGACCATATTAACATGGAATTCCCCATCATTTCTAATGTTTTCTTTGGTAACACATTTACATCGGAACCCAAGTCTAAAATGAAATTGTTCACATCATATTCCCCAATATGCGCACTTATTATAAACTCTCGGTTGGTCCTCTCTTTGTGAAGTACCTAATTCACTACTCTCTGCACTGTAGAAATTTCCCTTTCTTGTGTGCAATGATCAATCATTTCACATAATGAATTCAACATTCTACACAACTTCTCAAAAACTCTCTTAGATTACTTACCTTCTAAAGAAACTTTTATGGTATAGTACGATCATAGACCGGTTGTATGTGGACCACAAGAGGCACAGATGGTGTTGATTCTACCCAATCCAGTCCTAGTATCTCTTTTCTTGTCCTCTGATACGTCTCCTATTCATTATGAGGGTCAAATTCCAGCATAGGTCCCATTGATTTACTCACCCATTTATCAACCTGCCTCCTTCCAGTCATCACATCAGCCCTTGTTCTAGCTCCCCACATGTGACAACTTCTATTCTAGGTCCTTCATTGTGTTTCTTGATTGATATATTTTGTATTCTCTGATTTAGGTTCTGGTTCTGATTCCCTCTTTCCTGCCACTTCGCAAGTAGTTGAGGAAAATATTTTTTTGCATGATCTAATCCTCTAGAATAGGTGTAGATTGTACAAGGATTCAAAAAATCACTAGCCAAGTGTCGCAATTGATGACAATTATAGAAAATTATTAGGCCTCGACTCCTTGGATTAAATCCTCTCTAATTATTATACTATGGACCACCTCCTTTTGTCGTGAAATTCTCCTCTTGAATCCTATACATATATGAAGTGTGCTCTCTTATCAAATCAAATGCCCAAACATCCTTCTCCTAGTGCCCTACTGACTTGCAAAAGTTACAAAATAAATTCCTTGGTGTAGTCTAGTATTTCTGCAACAATGGACAATCATGAGGATGATGTCCCCATTTTTTACATATTTCACAGTATCCTCCTCCTTCTAATGGGTTCGGTGCTCCATTTTCCAAATACTGCACAAAGGATGGGCATTGGTCTTTATGGTGGCCTTCAATCCTACACTTGGTACACCAAACCTATTCTCCCTTCTCCTTCCCTTTGTAATCTATGCTAATTGAATGGTCAAGGAATCTAACTGTGTATGGACTCGGGCCATCCCCCCACCATCTTATATAGGGGATGCTTCCAACTTCATTGCAATATCCAAAGCTTCAGGCTGTGACACAACCTTTTGTTGTATCAACATGAAGCAAATGTCTAGAAATAGTCTTGCAAAATCCCATTCCTAGTGTTGATCAGGAATCTGAAATGTCAACCTACCCATCAAATCCTTAAATTGTTGATCATAGTCCCAAAGTGACTCAATCCATACTTGTTTAATTTCCTTCAAATCTGTGATGTACTACGACTCAGATTTCAACTTCTTGACATATTTCAATAATGTTTTCCTAATTTCTGGCAGTGTCCTTGTTTGTCTAGCTAGTGTAGTACTCTGGAGTTTCGTATACCATACTAATGTGTGACCTATAAATTTTGTTTCCAACTGCGAAATATTTACGACCTCATATTGTACATTATTCACATCCCAAATTGTCTCACATACAAATAAATGTTGTTCTGGGTCCTCTGACCCAACTCCCTGTAAATCAGGTAGTCTCAATGTGTTGTCTAACCCCGCCATGTTTTTTTGTGTAGTACCTCCCCTCGATGATGTTGGTTGAATATGACTCGACACACTACTTCCATTGCTCTGGCTACTACTACTCTATCTTCCTCCACTAACTATAAGTTCTTTTGACGAATCCTCAAATGTTATCTCAGATCCAGGTGACACACATGGGGTCGTGGAATTGACACAGGATCTATTCCGAGTAGGAATTAATGACTGTTCTATTATAGGACTAAACCGAGGCTCATATTCCTATCCTTTTATGTGTGGTATCTATATGATATAGAGTATTGCACAAGGTCCTCTCTACTCAGATTCACTGTGCGACTCTCCTTTCTCATCCCTAGTCCTCAACCTATTGTATCTTCTTCCACTGCATAGTACTCCAAACTCGTATTCTTCTTCTGATATTCCTTCCTCATTTCTCTGCATCCTTAGTCCCTCCCTTCCTTCTTCATTCATTTTTTTGTTCTTTCCTACCTTCATACTATCTCCTGGTCATCCCCTAGTTCCCCTATGTGTGTGAAACCCATTCGCAATCAGACTCCACCGTCATCACACACTTGTCACACAACAACATATTTATCCAGGTACCCAATGCTTTCATAAACCTTCCATGCAGACCCTTAAAGAAATCCCTCTCTATGACCCTATATGAATGAGTACAATCTACTGCAAATTATGTAATATAACCCCCCATTATATTGTTCAACCAGAAATCAACTGCGCGGGAAGTCTTATTACTTAAAAAATTCAATTATTTTACCAACTCAAGAGTCCAATTCCTCGGTGCTATAGTATGGTACCTTCCAATATTCTCCACTAATATTTCTAACTATTCAGTCAAAATAATCAAAAATTCGCTAAAGAAAATCTCATGTAGCTCTGTGAACACTTACTTTTGCAACCATTGTTCATCGCTCATTTGAGGGTTTCTATTCTCTCCTTGGGAAAATTCTCGTTCCTTTCTTTCCATCCATTTGACAATATCATTCTTAGTCGGCCTCCAAAACATTCCCTCAATTACATATTATGGGTCCCAAAAACAGAACCATTTGTTGGCGCATAGTTGTAAGACCCTATGTTCAAGTTATCTAACCAACAAAACCCTTCATATGTCGGCCCTTTTGGCATCACCTGCATGCAAGTGAAGTCTCACCTGAGGTATCTAGTGGGACTGTAGGGACCAAGTTTCTACAGAGATGATGGTATGTGAGGTCATCAACATGTTCATTGATATTTATATACCCTGTGTGCAATATTTTATGTCTCTTATCCCTTGATTAATTAGTAAACTCAATTATACATATCCATTATAACTCAAACTATGAAATAGACCATTCATTGGATCATTCATAATTACTGCGTGATACTCATATAAAATTCATAGCTAGATCTAATCATGCATAAACAAAATATCCATGAGAAATCATAAACAAGACACATTCAGACACAAAATTTAGCATGGTTCACCCAATCCTTGGGCTACATCCACAACAACTAGCTTCTTTATTATTCTTAATGTAATTTATCTTAGGCTTGCGTACTGTGCTACAATGGATACATCATGTTATCATTCCCCATTTTTCCTAGCCACTCTACAGTGCAAGCCTCTCTCTGCAACCTCTCCCCTAAACCTTCAGACATAGGCTCTCTCTCATGCTCAACCTATTCTTTCATCCTTAGTAGGAACAACCTATTCTTTCCAACTCGTTACATATTTATACATAGAGTTTAAGGCTTAAAACCCTACTAGTTTATACCAAAACCTTATGACGCCTCATTATGACTCATTACAACTCATAAAAACACATAGTTTGTGCATTCTTTTCCTGCCTTTGCATGTGCATGATTATTTTCCTTCCTTTTCGCCTGCATGTTGCTTTTCCTTCTTTATCTCCTTGATTTATTCCCTTCCTTTATTTCATTGCTTTATCTTCTTGTGCACCGCCAAATGCACTTTTATTGCACACTCTGATCTTGGATGTCCCTTTACTGTGCACTCTGATCCTGAATATGTGTTTACCATGCACTCTGATCCTGCCTTCTCTTCTTTCCTCTGCTACTGCACATATCCTCAACCCTTAGGATAGTTCTCAAAATTACATCCAAAATGACTGTCCAACACCATGATATTTTATGGATCTTAGAGAGCTCATTTTCTTCCACATACTTCAAGTTAACTCTTTATTTCAAGTCTTGTCATTCTTTCCATTTTCATGAAAAAAGATTTCATTTTTCACAAGATCCCACTCAAACCAAGATTAGATTAAAAAAACGTGTCTCAAACACCTTATATCGCAAGTGATCAGGATTTGATACCAAATGAAAGGAAGAAAATTTGTGGAATACTCTCTTGCAATAATCCATAAGAGAAGGATGTGTAAATACTGAGATCAAAATAATTGCAAACAATTGAAATAAACAACAAACCATTAAACATGATGGTTTCCTAGGGAAAACTCTTCCAGGAGAAAAAACCACACTCCAAAGAAAGATCAAAGTATTATTTAGACACAAATAATAGTTATAATACACATTTAGAGCTATGCTCTTAATAGGAGTAATCTGCAGTGATATCCTTCTTGCTTTTCTCTCTAAACCAAATCAGGTCTACACTATGTACTTTAGGACTGCATTGGCTACCCAAGCCGATATAGGCCAATAGGCCAACTTCTAGGGCCTATACCATGAGCCATCTTACAATGAAGTATCCCAACACATTAAATAGGCTTCATCATAAGAAATACCATGATAAAATACCATGGGTTACCCAATACCATGGGGCCATAAACAATGAACAAGAGGCACATCATTGATTATATCAAGGTTATCCTAACTACTTTATGACTAATTTATTTGTGATCAGATCCTTTAGTTTTCTCACAATTGATGCTCCCAATAGTGAAATAATATTATCTACAACCTATATGTCATTAGAATAGTGAAAGGTAGCTACAAAATATTGTGTTGTGTTTTCTCATACCCATGTCTGTCTTTTCCATTCCTTTGTATTCCCAGCATATAGATCAACATATGAACACATATTAAGAACATTCTAGGAGACTTGTAGCTATAACTAGTAGCCAATCCATGATG
>ML794158.1:246759-276371 GCA_009831015.1 Picea engelmannii
AAATTTTGATGGTTATATTGGTATATGGTTGAGGTACATGTTGGGTACATGGTTGAGACAAGTAGTTGATGAGTTGGCACATACATGAGGTGTATAGTTGATGATGTTTGTACATCTTGATGAGTCATAGTTTATGTGTATTTGATGCATGGTTGCTACATATTTGGTGCATGGTTGATGCACTCGTTGATGGTACAGATTGAGGTATAGGTTGGTGCATGGTTGATATACTTGTTTCTGGTACAAGATGGTTATAGGTTGTTTGGTATAGTTTGGTGCATGGTTGATGCACTTGTTTAAGTTACATGTTGATTACAAGTTGATTGGTACAGGTTTACAATAGTATATCTCATAGTGATAGTGTGACAGTGGTTCCATGATTCTACTTTTATTTCAGGGCGGTTGGACAGAGTAAGGACAGGTGGTTGTAGCCACCTTCCGGTTGTAGCTGGAGAACATAGGGGGTTGTAGCCTCCTTCTGGTTGTAGCCATATAATTGGGGAGTTGGAGCTTCCTTCAGGTTGTAGCCTGAGAAAATATGGGGTTGGAGCATCCTTCCAGTTGTAGTTCGAAAACAAATGAAGTTGGTGCTTCCAATGAATGTAATTCTTAAATACATATAAGAAAAAACATTATGTGGTTTTCTCTCGCTTTGAGTTTCCACGTAAAAACACTGGTGTACTATGTATGTGTATGATTTCTCATTTGTTCATTGTTTATTTACTCTGTAACTATTGGATGATAATGCTACATTGATATAACACTTTCATTTTATGGTTAAAAATGATTAAATTGCTCTATTACTTAATCACCCCCCCTCTCAGTAATCCAATAATTGGTATCGGAGCCAGGTTCCTTCAGGAAAATGATTAACCACTAGAAGGAGATCATGGATTATTCTGAGAATGGAGTGTCATTGTTTAATGGTCAGAATGGTTTAAAATATGAGTTATGGAGTGGAAGGACAGAAGTATTTTTACACACACATGGGTATTATATTTTCCTATCAATCGTTATAAGATATGAAATTTCAAAAAGGGAAAAGAGTGTAGCGAAGAAGGAATTGAAGAAGAATAACAAAATAGCAATGGATTTCATCTGGGAAGGATTACCTAATATGGTAAGAGAAAAGGTTGGTAAATGTTCATCAACCAAAGAACTTTGGGATAAGTTACATGACATATATTCTTCACCCATCATAGATTCAAAAAAAGGCAAAGAAGATGCATGTACAGATCAAGAAGAAATATGTTCACCATGTCAAACAGATTCAGAAGATGAAGAGTACATAATCAATAGAGGTATGTTGTTTGCTTTAATTGTGAAAAATGCAAACATCTTGAAATAGAATTCAATGAAGGAAATGAGATAGAAAAACTAATTGAAAAGGAAGACAATTATGAAGAATAATTGATTAGTGCTTTAGATGAACTAAAAAAAGAAAGAGAAGAAAACAAGTCACTCAAGAAAGAGTTGATGAAAAAAAAGGAAAGTGTTCACTTTTTTTAAGAAGCCCAACAGGTCATCGAGAACTTAAGAACTCAGCTAGAAGAAGCCAGAAAGATCAAAGAAAATATTGAATATCAAAAGCAGTATTTGGAATCCAACATAGCAGCACATAAGGAAGAACAAGAAATGAGAGAGACGATATTGACAGATCATCTTAAGGAAAGAACTAATGATCTAAACCAGCTTGAGGTAGAGTTTGGTCAAAAAGAGAAAGGAATTGAAGAAGAAATAATAACATTAAAAATCCATCTTGAAGAGGCGAAAATAACAGAAGAAGTCATGAAGTCTTAGATAATGAAGAAAGAAGAAGAGGTTGAGAAGCTTGAAGAATAAGTTGTCACATTGAGAAGTAAAATCGCCAAGCTCAACAAGAACGTTGAAGAGACAAAAACATCCACATCAGTTATAGAGAATGAAGAGAAGCAATCTAGGTTGGTAGAAAAGAAGAATGAAGAAAATAGAAAGAGTTATGCAGAAGTACTCCAAGGAAGGAATCATGGTCAACCAAAATCTAAGAAAACTATTGAAGATACATGTTCAAGAAGACCATCTATGTTCAAGCCAAAAATAAGCTTCAATCATGATCATGATCAATCAAGGCAGAAATTTAGAAGGACTACACTAGAAAGAAGATCATTCACTCCCAGGTATGCAAATTTCTTTTATGGTCATTGTTTTCATTGTACTAATTTTGGACATAAGGTTTCAGATTGCGGGGATTATAAAAAAAATGTTCAAGAAAGAAATGTCTATGTGGCCCCACGTAACATTGAATGTTACAAATGTCATAACTATGGACACATAGCTAGTGATTGTAAAAGCATGATCGATACTACCATGAAAGAGAACACTGATATCAGTATACGAAAGTATGGATAAGAAAACATGAAGAACGGGTGAATAAAGACCAGGTCCCAAAGATCGCAAGATTGACAATAAAACAAGATGAGGAAAATTCTATAGAGAAAAGGAAAGATGTCAGATACAGAAAGGTTTGGAAAATAACTAAAAGAAAAGAAGGAAAAGTAAATAAAGAACAAGTTCAAGAGATTGTACTTTCAGACATTGTAGTGAAAGATGAATCCACAAACAAAAACAAAGAAGTTAGAGATTAGAGAGATGATGAATATACCAATGAAAATGATGATGAATACACATCAGAGCAGGAATTGTTCTGAGCCATCTGACTTAGAGACTCCCGGGTAATATGAATATTAGATAGGGGGATTCTATGTGATAGTTGTGACAGACCAAATAACCATCCTTCAAGAAGCTTGTAGAGTTTGAGATGAAAGATCCAGAACAGTTAGTTAGAAGAAGTACAATCAATTGTAGTAGTGAAGACTTCATGATAGTATAGTGATAAATGGGTCAGCATTATGGACAGTTGTGCAGTAGAGTCTTCGACAATATGGACAGAGATGGATTCGTAAGAACACTTAGCAGGTTTGGACATATATATGACATTGAACGAGAGCATAGATTCATAGCTTGGTTCATAGAGTGGTTCAGAGACAAATGAACATTATGGATATTAATTACATAAGAAATGGCTCGAGCAATGTTAATGTATTCCAAACTGAAAGATATTTTTTGGACACATGCAGTGCATATAACATTTCACATTCAAAATAGAGTAATGCTTAGAAACAACAATGACAAAGCTCCCTACGAGATATGGAAAAGAAGACCAGAAAATGTGAAGCACTTCAGAGTATTTGGAAGCAAATGCTACGTCAAAAGATAAGATGGCAGAATGGGAAAGTTTGACTCTCGTGTGGAAAAAGGAGTACTTGTTGGTTACTCAAGTACAAGGAAAGCATAAAATTATTACAATCTGAGATTGAACAAAGTTGTGGAAAGAATCAATGTAACAATTGATGAAGCAGGTGGACGAGAATCAAAGGAAGAAGAAAATGAATCAATGGAACAACTTTATGAAGAATAATCATAAGATGAAGAAGAAGTAAAAGGGGAAGATGAAGAAGATCGGACAAAAGTAGAAGAGAAAGTTCAACAAGTGCCTCCAAAGACACCTAGCAAATGAGTACATAAAAATCATCCTTCAAATCAGATTATCAGAAACAAAGATGCAAGAGTTGAGACTAGAAGAAGAATCTATTCACCAGAACAAATGCACCTAGCATTGTTATCTACGATTGAACCAAACGGTTTTGAAAAGGCCAACAAGGATGAATTCTGGAATAAGGCCATGGATCAAGAATTCAATCAAATAGAGAAGAATGACACTTGAGAATTGGTTCCAAGACCAAAGAATAAGAATGTGATTGGCACAAAGTGGGTTTTCATAAATAAATTGAATGAAGATGGACATGTTACAAGGAACAAATCTAGATTGGTATGTAAAGGATACGTGTAGGTTGAAGGAATTGACTTTGAAGAGACATTTTCCCTAGTTTCCACAGTGGAAGCAATCCAATTTCTCTTAGCTTATGAATTCTTCAAGAATATTAAAGTGTATTAGATGGACGTGAAATCAACCTTTTTGAATGGGGAACTTGAAGAAGAAGTCTACATTGAACAACCAGAAGGATTTCAGTTGTCAGATAATGCATATTATGTGTGCAAATTGAAGAAGGTCGTGTATGGTCTAAAACAGGCTCCTGGAGCATGGTACTCTAGATTGGATAAATATCTACAGTAGGAAGGGTTCAGAAAAGGAAGTGCAGAAAACAACCTCTACTTCAAGGTAACTCAAGATGGTATTTTATTAATTGATGTTTATGTTGATGATATTATTTTTGGAAGTATTGATGACATGCTAAGCCAAAAATTTGCAAAAGTATATGAAGAATGAATTTGAAATGTTATTACTCGGAGAACTATCCTTCTTTATGGGTCTTCAGATACATCAAAGCAACAGAGGAATTTTTATTTCTCAAACTAAGTATATCGGAGAAATGATAAAGAGGTTTGGACTGGAAGATTGCAAACCAGTTACAACTCCTATGAAAACTAGTTGCAAATTGAGAAAAGATGATAATTCAAAGTATACATACTAGAGGCAATACAGGTCAATGATTGGTAGCTTACTATATGTGACAACATCCATACTATATGTAATGCAAGTAGTTGGACAGGTGGCACGATTTCAAGCAACACCAAAGGTATCACATGTCTTAATAGTGAAGAGGATTTTCAAATATATCAAAGGAACATAAGAGTTTGGATTATGGTATCCAAAAGGAAAGAATTTATCACTTATTGCCTACACAGATGTAGATTGGGCATGTTGCATTGATTACTGATGAAGCACTAGTGGAGCAGTGTTCTACTTGGGTGAGTGTTTAGTATCATGGCTAAGCAAGAAACAATCATCAGTGTCTTTATATACAGTCGAAGCATAGTATATTGCAGAAGCATGATGTTCTACACATATTCTATGGATGAAACAAACTCTAACATATATACAGGTTGAGTATGATGAGCCCATTCCAATATATTGTGATAGTACAAGAACTATCTGTATCTCTAAGAACTCAGGGATGCACTCCAAGACGAATCACATTCCAATCAAGTATCACTTTCTACGGGAACATGTTGTAAAGAAGAACATCGGAGTTAAATATGTGGGCACAAAATAACAAGTGGCAGACATCTTTACAAAACCAATTCCATGGGAAGAATTTGAGTATCTTCACCAGAGACTAGGAGTAATTTCTACTCCAAAATGAATTCTTTTGAATTCTTATCTTATATTTCTTAGATTTACATTAGGAAGCACCATAAAAAGGATAGTTTAGGTTGGGAGAATAGTTTTAGGAAGAGTTCAGTCATGGGGAGTATCCCCAAGGACAATTCATTCAGGGGGAGCAACCCTGGATGGAAAGATACCTTTGCCATTGATGACAAAGGGGGAGAGATTTATCAGATGCAAAGGTAAATTCTTGGAGAAAGAGCATAGAGGCATGGTTCCAGGGGGAGTGATGGTCACAGGGGGAGCATGAGTGATACAAATTCAATATTACATCTGAGTGTTTCCATCAATGCAAAAGGGGGATATTGTTGATTATTTGGGTTGGTTGTCATTGATGTCAACCCTTGAAGAAAGTATGGTAGTGAATTCCTCTAGCACAAAGGTTTGGGTAATGGACCCAAGTTTGTTTGGTGAATAATGGTATGAGTTTTAATATATTTTAAGGTAAGACTATTCTACATGGATAGTACATGTCATTCCACATCCGGTGGTATGTGGAACATCACATAACTCCTCACGATTAGAGAGTTATGGTCATGTGAAGTTGGAGAACCCTCATGAGTCATTTAGAATCCCCAAAAGGTCAAAGTAGTCAAAGTGGTTGCAAAGAATAAATTATTTAAATAATAAAATGAAGTGAGGAGTGTACTATACGTAAAAGTGGATAAAAAATAAATTATTTAAATAATAAAGTTAATGGAGAAATTACTAAGTGGACAAGTGGTTAGAAGTGGGTTAGCCCTAAAATAAGGAAAGTCATTTAAGATGGTTAGAAGGTAACCCCTTGAGGAAGCTGCATAAAAGTATAAATAAGAGGCAAGGGTCTCTCTTTTAATTACACATGAGCATATTGAATATATATAAGTGACTAAGGTAACCAAAGGATATCTAAGGTGAATTTCAGAGGGAAGGTGAAGTAAAGAAGGTCGAAATTCAAGGGAGGGTAAATTATTTTGATGATGCTTTCTAAGCTATGTTATTTGCAGGTCATCTCACCATTTTCACAATAAATGTTTTTCTAGAATGATTCAGACCGCAAAATTTGGAGGTCATTGAGGAAACATATCCAAGTAGTTGTGATACACATTTCATCTTGTGGGTCGTTGTATTTTTGTAGTTACACTCTGTGGAAAATAGGGTGTGGCTAGTCCTGAAACTAGTCTAAAATGGGTGTTTTGGGAAAAAAATGTCATAAATTCTTCATAACATATCCAAATTAAGTAATACCAAATGAATTGGTTAGACTACAGTCTCTAGTATGTTGTGCACCATTTTCATATCTATACAAAAAATATTTCGTGCGAGGCATTCTCTACAAGTTTGTTCTCTAGAATAAGCCATAATTTAGAAAGGTATGCCATTTTTTGTTATAACTCCTTTTCTGGGAGGTTCCAAGAAGTGAAACCTAGAGAAATTGTGATGCAGTACATATCGCGACCACCACCTCGTTGTGCTCCTACTCACAAGATCGGTCTCATTCATTCATGAGTCGAAGCGGCTCTTTCGATTCCCTGCTGGAATATATGATGAAAACCCGATCCATAGGTCCTTCTCATTTCCCTGTCACGGCCTCTGCACGCGCCTGTGACCTTATCCCGACTCAATTTCAGGTTTCGGGGTTTCATCTTTTCTGGTGTCGAGAACCTCTATCCCCTTGAACTCCCGATCGTCGATCTACCAATACGACACTTTATTCGTTAGCCCTCTTGGCTAAGCTCCTGGCCCATATGACTGTTATCCCCTCATGACCGCAGTCCTATTCCTTTCGGGGTTTCGAGCCTTCAAATGCTACAATGAATTTTCCCATGGGATTCCCGATCCTCCGAACCCTGATGTGCTCCAACTTCCGTTAGCCCTCCGGGCTAGACCTTTTGTCCATGTGACCACTATTTCACAAGACCGTATCCTTATCTCCTGTCGGGGTTTCAGACATCGCAATGCCGAAATGCATAAACACCTTGTGCATGAGATCCCTGATATGATGTCAGCTGGCCCCCCACACAACGGAGCTCTCCTTTTTTTTCGAAAAATTGGACTTCGCGATTTCGAATCGCAAGACCTCCTTATCCACGGGATTCCCCATATCCCGACTCGCGATTTCCCGATTCCCGTAATGCCGACAGATGACTTATCCTTTCGGGAAATCTCCCGAATACTCTAATCTCTTCCATGTGTCCTCTTATGATGTACGGTCCCGATCACCTCTCGCAATTTCGCGACTCCAAATGTCCCGGGCGTCTTCTCTTCAGGATTCGTGAAATGCCAAACCCTGATGCACCGATTTGAATATTCTATCGGGACTTTCCCCGATAGTTTGGATCTTCGCCACATGTCCCCAACAGATTGATGGCCCTGATCCAATCTCGCGATTTCAAGACTTTTGATACCCTGATGACAAAAATCCTCTGTCAACTCAAAACCCCGGTAGACGATATACCGACGGGTCCCTGATTTCCACCACGTGTCTCCACAAATGGACGGCTCAGATTCAATCTCGGGATTTTGGAGTTTTCGATACTGAAATGTTTCGTCTTCTTGTCCCTTCAACCTCCGAATGATGATAGGCTCCCGATCTCGCCCACATGTCCCAACAGATGGATGGCTCAGATCGTTTCTCTCTATTTCGAGACTTGAAGTGTCTCGACTTTCTCGACCTCGAGAACTCCGATATCCCGAACGCTGATATCCCAATAAGTCGATCCTTTCGGGACTTTCACCCTCCTGTGCACGAATATTTAACCCCCATGTAACTCTCGATATATCTTAGGGTTGTCAGTTCTTCACTCTAGATATGATGGTTCAGATCCATTCTTCTTGTGTGCTCTTCCCACTCCTTCCTGGACGTCGGAAATCCGACGGTCCAAGATCTATTAGCTGATATGACGGTCAATATTGCTCCTCCCGAGATTTTTTGCATTCTCTTCTGGCCTTGGAAGGATTTTCCAAAACTCAAAGGCCTCGACCTTTGTCCTCTTTCTCTACGAGCTCCACGAATTTGAGTCCCCGCTTGTGCTCTTCGACGACGTTGTTCTTCTTGAGATTTTACTTCTGAATCCTCAAAGGATTCTTTGACTTCTGCACCTCTGCAGAGTCTTCCCGTACACACGGTACTATCTTTCCTAAGCTTCTCACATGCTTAGACCCCTAAAGGATTTTATCTTTCTTCCCTTCTCCCTCAGATGGAGAATGTTGGGATGCCCTCCTAGCTATCCTTTGCCTCAAGCAACTTCTTGCTGAGTCTGCAGGGTGTTCAGCAACCCTGTGAAGATCCTCAGTGGATTCTTCCTTCAATTAAATAACTCAAAGAGGTATCTTCTCCCTGTTCCTGTCTGCACAATGTCTCAATGCCTACCTGGCAGATTTTCCTCTCATAGAACGTTCAACAGTTATGTCTTCTCCTGTGCATCTATGCACCTGCTCAATGCCCACTTGGCAGAGCTCTTCAGAATCCTTAGTGACTCTGGTTCTCCTATCTGAACTCCCAACAGAGTTCTTCTCAATGCACCACTATGCATATGCTCAATGCCCACTTGGCAAAGCTTCACAAAACTCACAACAGAGTTTCTGTCTGCAACTGTGTCTTCTCCCACAGCCTAGCCTCCAAGGTATTTAACATCCTTGAAGTCTTTCTCCTAAGTTGTTGACTCCATTTCTTGTACCGCAACATGTCTTTGTCTGAACCCGTAGAATTCAGAAGTGCAACCTCTATGCACGACTATCAGAACCCACAGCGTTTTGTCACACTCTCCTGGTATGAAGCCTCAAAGACATTTACCTGAAATCAAACACCCTCCTGCAAATGCATGATAACTGCATACATTCATAGAATACAATGGAACACTCACAAACATTCATTCAACATAGAATACATGAAGGAAAAACTGCTATGTTTGTATTAAAATGGAAAATGCCTGTATTTACAAGGTGTTCCTGAGCATGGCCTGTAACAAGGTCTCAACTCTTCTCTTCCGCTCTCTACTCACAGATTCCTCCTTAACTACAACTCAACTTACTACAAAATGAGATACTAAAAATCTCTTTTACCTAAGGGGGCTCTTCGAGCTCTTCCTTCCAATCTACCTACCTTATTCAATTACATTGAATTGGTTGTCTAGTCCGCTATCCAGATCTAGATCTCAGCCTTACAAAAATTAAAGTCCTATCTTATCTACAGCCTGTGCAAAGGCACAGCTTCACATCTCAACAGCTTAAACATTGAATTACATTCAATTCAAATCAAAATGAGGACTGCGCCTCTCTTCAGCTTTGAATGTGTGCGCTTGACGTGGCTAGCTGGCTAGCTGGATGACGTGGAGAGATGCTCCTGCATTATACTCCTCAGCTGCAAAATTCATGCGCTCCTTCTCATGAGATTCCCATCTCTGATGTTGAAATCCTCCTGGATCCCAAATCATCCTCTGGAGTTGTTCATCTGCTCCTTCTCCTTACTGCTACTGCACTGCTGTTGTTGCTTCCTTCCTTATTCTCAGCTTCTCCTTGGTGGAATTTTTTGCTGACCTCAACATAAGCTTTCTGATCTCCTCGATCACTACATCTAGCTGCTCCAATTGATGGTCCTGTTTTTGCAGTCTCCTCAGCTGCAAATTTTTTTTGCAATTGGGTAGATCATCATGATCTCCCATGCAATCCTCTTCATCTTCACATGTGGCCTCAAGTTTCCACTCTGCTACAGACCTATGTTCTACAGTCTCCCTTTGACTAACTGGATGTTCAGTCACCTTCCCTGAAAACTCAACTTCTGTCAGTTCTCTTGCTGGTTCTAGATTGTTCAACCAGACCTCCATCATCTCTAGCTCCATGTCCCATGGAGTGATAAATCTGCTTGCTCGCTCTTTCGCTTCCTTTGCTGCTAGCTTTTGTGCTACAACTTATTTCTCCTCAACTCCCTGGCCAAAACCATTGAGCCATTCCTCAGAATGCTCATTCTCTTTTCCTTCTTTTTGGGAAGCTTCAGATATCTGCTCCAATTCCTCTTTGACAGTCTCAGCTAACTGTTCTTTTGCTGTTGCTACATCTGCAACACAAATTTCTGCCTCCTTCTGGGCAAGTGGTAGGAATACTCCAATTTCCCCAATCATCTAAATATTATCCTGATCTTCCTCCCCTATCAGATGCATCTGCTGATCTAAATTCATCTCTGAATTTATGAAACCCTCCGATAGTCTCATCTGTTCGTTCAGCTCCTTGGGCTGATCAAAACTCACCTGCTCATCCCTGCCCACCTGGTAATATGGGATGCGTCTATGTATCTCCTCGCAGATTATGAGATCAACCGATCCCATCTCTGTTTCCTTCCACACCTGGCAAACTGGAAACCTTTCGCTGCCCTCCTGCCAGTCTGTGAGATCCCGCAATGACTTCATATCATTGCCCAGCTGGCAATGTGAAATTCCTTGGCTGTCCTCATGACAATCTCTGAGATCCCGCAGTGATCTCAACTCGTTGCCCACCTGGAAAACTAGAATTTCCTCTCTGCCCTCCTGGCATTTCTTGAGATCCTCAGCTGATCCCAATTCATTCTCTTCATCATTGAGACCTCTCCCAATCTCCGGTTCACATACCAGAACCATCTCTTCAGGTCCATTGAGGTTTTCAGCATACCTCAACCATCCTTTTAATAGCCTCTGCTGTCTTCTGACCACCTGCTCCTTGAATGGCCATTTTATCTTCGACTTCTTCATGGGCCATTCATATACCCATCTTGGCTTTGCTTTCTGCTACATTCACAGTTCAAGCTTTTCTATATCTGCCCTTATTTCAGTGAGCTCTTTATCCATATCTGCAAGATTTTCTACTTTTCTCTTCCTCCCAGCATGCCTATGGCCTTCAATAACCATGGTGTTGTCCCTGTTTGCTTTCCTAGCAAACCTGCTGCTGTCACTCCACACTAAGAGTGTTTCCAGCTTCATCCTCCAGTCCTCCTGACTGCTTTCCTGATTGTTGCCTACCTGCAAATAATTGTCACAGAGTCTCCAATGCTCTGTCTTCTTTTGCCTTCTCCCTCTACTTGAAATATACAAACATAGTTCTTGCTCTGATACCACTTGGTGTGTATCAGAGTGCTCTTTATCTCTTGCCTCTCTTGCCAAAAATATACAGACAAGAAATAAGCTCTGATACCACTTGATGCAGTACGTATCACGACCACCACCTCATCACGCTCCTGCTCATAAGATCGATCTCATTCATTCATGAGCCAAAGTGGCTCTTTCGATTCCTTGATGGAATCTCTGATGAAAACCCGATCCATAGGTCCTCATTTCCCTGTCACGGCCTCTACACGCGCCTGTGACCTTCTCCCGACTCAATTTTGGGTTTCAGGGTTTCATCTTTTCTGATGTCGAGAATCTCTGTCACCTCGAACTCTCGATCGTTGATCTATCGATACGACGCTTTATTCATTAGCCCTCCTGGCTAAGCTCCTGGCCCATATGACCGCTATCCCCTCATGACCACAATCCTATTCCTTTTGGGGTTTCGAGCCTTCAAATGCCACAATGAATTTGCCCATGGGATTCCCAATCCTCTGAACCTCGATACGCTCCAACTTTTGTTAGCCCTCTGGGCTAGACCTTTGGTCCATGCAACCACTATTTCACAAGACCGCAGGCTTATCTCCTGTCGGGGTTTCAGACATCGCAATGTCGAAATGCATAAACACCTTGTGCATGGGATCCCTGATATGACGTAAGCTTCCCCCCCACACAACGAAGCTCTCCTTTTTTTTTGGAAAATCAGACTTCGCGATTTCAAATCGCAAGCCCTCCTTGTCCACGGGATTCCTGATATCCCAACTTGTGATTTCCTGATTCCTGTAATGCCGACAAATGACTTCTCCTTTCGGGAAATCTCCCGAATACTCTGATCTCCTCCACGCATCCTCTTATGATGGACGGTCTCGATCGCCTCTCGCGATTTCATGACTCCAAATGTACCGGGCCTCTCGTCTTCAGGATTCGCGAAACACCAAGCCCCGATGCGCTGATTTGACTATTCTATCGAGACTTTCCCCGATAGTTTGGATCTTCGCCACATGTCCCCAACATATGGATGGCCCTGATCCAATCTCACGATTTCTGGACTTTCGATACCCTTATGACAAAAATCCTCTATCAACTCAAAACCCCGGTAGCCGATATACCGATGGGTCCCCGATTTCCACCACGTGTCTCCACAAACGGATGGCCCAGATTCAACCTCGGGATTTTAGAGTTTTCGATGCTAAAATTTTCCATCTTATTTTCCCTTCAACCTCTGAATGCCTATAGGCTCTCGATCTCGCCCACGTGTCCCAACTGATGGACGGCTCAGATCGTTTCTCACTATTTTGAGTCTTGAAGTGTCTCATCTTTCTCGACCTCGAGAACTCTGATATCTCGATAAGTCAATCCTTTCGGGACTTTCACCCTCTTGTGCACGAATATTTAACTCCTGTGTAACTCTCGATAGATCTTACGGTTGTTGGTTCTTCACTCTAGATCTGACGGTTCAGATCCGTCCTTATTGTGTGCTCCTCCCGCTCCTTCCTGGACGTGGGAAATTCGACGGTCCAAGATCTATCGGCTGATCTGATGGTCAATATTTATCCTCCCGAGCTTTTGCACCTTCTCTTCCGGCCTTGGAAGGATTTTCCAAAACTCAAAGGCCTTGACCTTTGTCCTCTTTCTCTGCGAGCTCCATGAATTTGAGTCCCCGCCTACGCTCTTCGACGACGTTATTTTTGAGCTTTTACTTCTGAATCCTCAAAGGATTCTTTGACTTCTGCGCCTCTACAGAGTCTTCCCGCACACATGGTACTTTCTTTCCTGAGCTTCTCACACGCTCAGACCCTTAAGGGATTTT
Organism: Picea engelmannii; assembly: GCA_009831015.1. Classification (NCBI taxonomy): domain Eukaryota; kingdom Viridiplantae; phylum Streptophyta; class Pinopsida; order Pinales; family Pinaceae; genus Picea; species Picea engelmannii. The sequence continues at coordinate 259,850 of ML794158.1, forward strand.
ATCTTTCTTCCCTTCTCCCTCAGATGGAGAATGTTGGGATGCCCTCCTGGCTATCCTTTTCCTCAAGCAACTTCTTACTGAGTCTGCAGGGTGTTCAACAACCCTGTGAAGATCCCTCAGTGGATTCTTTCTTCAATTATAGAACTCAAAGAGTTCTCTTCTCCCTGTGCCTATCTGCACAATGTCTCAATGCCCACCTGGCAGAGTTTCCTCTCACAGAACGTTCAATAGTTCTATCTTCTCCTGTGCACTTATGCACCTGCTCAATGCCCACTTGGCAGAGCTGTTTAGAATCCTTAGTGATTCTGGTTCTCCTATCTGAACTCCTAGCATAGTTCTTCTCAATGCACCACTGTGCATATGCTCAATGCCCACTTGGCAGAGCTTCACAAAACTCACAACAGAGTTTCTGTCTGCAACTGTGTCTTCTCCCATAGCCTAGCCTGCAAGGTATTCAACAACCTTGAGGTGTTTCTCCTGAGTTGTTGACTCCGGTTCTTGTGCCGCAACACGTCTTTGTATGAACCCACAAAATTCAGAAGTGCAACCTCTGTGCACGACTATCAGAACTCGCAATGTTCTGTCACACCCTCCTGGTATGAAGCCTCAAAGACCTTTACTTGAAATCAAACACCCTCCTGCAAATGCATGATAACAGCATACATTCATAGCATACAATGGAACACTCATAGACATTCATTCAACACAAAATACATGTAGGAAAAGCTTCTCTATTTGTATTAAAATGGCAAATGCCTATATTTACAAGGTGTTCCTGAGCATAGCCTATAACAAGGTCTCGACTCTTCTCTTCCACTCTCTATTTGTAGATTCCTCCTCAACTACAACTCAACTTACTACAAAATGAGATACTAAAAATCTCTTTTACCTGAGGGGGCTCTTCGAGCTCTTCCCTACAATCTACCTACCCTATTCAATTACATTGAATGGGTTGTCTAGTCCGCTATCCGGATCTAGATCTCAACCTTACAAACATTAAAGGCCTATCTTATCTATATCCTGCACAAAGGCATGACTTCACAGCTCAACAACTTAAATATTGAATTACATTCAATTCAAATCAAAATGAGGATTGTGCCTCTCTTCAACTTTGAATGCGTGCGCTTGACGTGGCTGGCTGGCTGGCTGGCTGACAGGGAGAGATCCTCCTACATCAAATTGCAGACAAGACACTAAAGAACATTGTGTACTATTTTTAGACCTTTATTCATTACAATTACATAGTTATGATTATTGCAAGTTAGGGTTGTTGACTAATTCAAAACTAGTCATGTGAGACTAAAGTAAAATTTGATTAAAATGTTAGTATCTTGTTGAGGAAGGTTTGCAGGTATGTGATCATATACACTAGGTCTGTTACAGAGTTACAAATCAGATTTGGATGATGAAATTGATGAGGGATTTTGGTTGAGGTATGTTACAAATAGAGGTTGTTAACAGTGAAGTTGTGGCACATGGTTTGATGTAATGGTTTATGGTATTTGGTTATGGATACTGTGATGTATTGATAGATAACTTTTAATGGTTATATTGGTATATGTATTTGATATATGGTTGAGTTACATGTTGGGTACATGGTTGAGACAAGTAGTTGATGAGTTGGCACATACATGAGGTGTATAGTTGATGATGTTGGTACATCTTGATGAGTCATAGTTTATGTGTATTTGATGCATGATTGGTACATATTTGGTGCATGGTTGATGCACTCATTGATGGTACAGGTTCAGGTACAGGTTGGTGAATGGTTGATGCACTTGTTTATGTTACATCTTGATTACAAGTTGTTTGGTACAGGTTGGTGCATGGTTGATGCACTTGTTTATGGTACAAGTTGATTGTAGTTTGATTGGTACATGTTTACAGCAATATATCTCACAGTGATAGTGTGACAGTCATTCCATCATTCTACTTTTGTTTCAGGGCGGTTGGACGAGGAAAGGACGGGTGGTTTTAGCCACCTTCCAGTTGTAGCCAAAGAACATAGGGGGTTGTAGCCTCCTTCTGGTTGTAGCTAGAGAATTAGTGAGTTGGAGCTTCCTTCATGTTGTAGCCTAAGAAAATAGGGGGTTGGAGCCTCCTTCCAATTGTAGCTAGAAAACAAAGGAAGTTGGTTCTTCCAATGAATGTAATTCTTAAAGACATATAATAAAAATCATTTCGTGGTTTTCTCCCGCTTTGGGTTTCCACGTAAAAACATTGGTGTACTGTGTATGTGTATGATTTCTCATTTGTTTATTGTTTATTTACTCTGCAACTATTGGATGATAATGCTACATTGATATAACACTTTCATTTTATGGTTAAAAAGGATTAAATTTCTCTATTATTGATTCACCCCCACTCTCAGTAATCCAACAACCTATACCACCAAGCATTGCGCCCGACCAATCATTTTTATTGTTAAGGAAAAATAAACGTATGTATATATAACTTGTATGCCTTGGATTAATGCATCTATGTTGAGGGTTTTTTAGAGTTGTAAGGACCTAGGCCTATTTATTTTTTATTTACAACACATACTTGAAAGGACACCTATACCCCCCCCACCCAATACCTACAATATATTGACCCTATTTTTCAAAATTTTAAAATCTATTTTATGAATGAACATGATATGATATTGGCCAACAAGTTGAATACTTAGTGTTGATGATAATTTTGAACACATGTGTTAGATGTTCTTTCTCGACCACCACTCATTGATACTATTGGATTTTTCTCTCTTTAGTCAATTCCTAGTTTGTTTTTTTGGCCTTGGAGATTTTACTCTCCAATCATACACCGAAGCCTTAGAACTTAGACTAATGCATGTTTTGTATAAATAAAATGTCTAGTTATTTTTAAATTAGTGTTTCCTTTTAGTTTTGTTGTTTACTCAAGGGTATGGAATTGACTTGGTGATGTTTTAAAGTCTTTCAAGACAAAGAACTAAGGAAGGTGCTAAAAATGCACAAGAATTCATTTTCGCTTCCATTTGATGAATTATATCTATGAAAGAGAGAAAGTGGTTTGTTTTTCACAAATTGAAACAATAAAAGCAACAATCACTTCACAAACAAAAATTATCAAATCATATTCCTCGAGAAATTTTAGATCTCAAACCAATTTCATCGATGCAACTTTCATAAGAAATCACAAATGCCTAAAAAATCGATTATGATATGAAATTATTTTAAATTTCACTTTCGATCCAAATGAAATAAGGAATGCAACACATAACCCAATCTAGAATATGATGTGCACTTCATTTTTGACTTGTTCACAATCCAAACAAGCAAAGAAATGCAAAAAAATGAAAAGAGGAAAACAAAGTGATGGGTTTTTTTGGCTCTTTTTCTTAAAAATGAACCTTAATGCACTTAATAAAGCACAAAAAAAATAAATTCTACAAAATGGAAATCTTATCTTCCCAGGATAACCAAACAAACACCTTAAAAATGAAGGAAAAAATACAGAAACAATGAAATTGAGTGCTACAGGAGATACATGCACTCTTTCTTAAGGGAAAGAGTGTTTAAATGCTCTTATTATGAAGAACATGTGTTTGTACACACTTTTTTCCCAATAAAAGGAGTGTACAACCTCCGTATCAAGAAAAAAACTTCACAAAAGAGCTCAAAATGTTCCCTAAAATTGATCTACAAGGAAGCAAGCAAGGTGTCAACTGCAAGGACTACCTAAATACCCTAAAGAAAGCTAGAAAACAAGAAATGAAAACCCTAATGAGAATAACTCAAGGAGTTCTCATATTTCCTTATATTCACCTTAATCTTCCATCCATTATAGGGAGTCATGGTTAGAACAAGCAAGGTATGTTGGTGTAAATAAAGTAAGGTACTTTTGATCCATTCCATGTGAAATTTACATCATCCCGACTCAACAAGCAATGACCACGTTATCCATAGGTAACAATGATATGCCGATCAAAATTTTTTTAGGCTTTATAACAAAAAAATCAATAGAATATTCCCAAGTTTTTACAACAACTATAATATTTTGTTCGGGTGGATCCATTAACAATTTGCAAGAGTCTATATGTTTTCTTAATCCTTTTAGGTTCAAAGTCTGGGTAATTTTCATAATCATCATATTGATGGCAAAGTGAGGGTCAAGTAAGGCCTTCAAAACTAGGACCTTACTAATATTTATGCCCACTACTGAGGTATCAATATCTCCATATTTCAAAACTATTTCCTTTCACATAATGATAGTAGTCATGATGAAATGTACAACAACTTAATATTTTGTTTTTCTCCATTGAGTAGGATTATGACAAATCTCCCTTATAGTTTTTCATAAAGTGGGGTGTCTTTGATGGCTTACGATAATTTTGACATCCAAAATTTTCAATTCCTTAGAAGAATTGAATGTAAAGTTATCCACTTTTTATTGCACCAATTATATCTTTCAAGAAAAAGGATCTTCGTGGTGGTAAATATAGTATAAAACATTATCTAGTTGGGACCTTTCTCCCTTTTCTTATTACCTGACTTCCATTGTTATTTGTAGTTGATTTCATGGAGGTTGAACACAAGTTTCATAGGGATAACATGTTGTATCTCATTCTACTACCTTCCCCAATGTCAATTCTATTTATGTACAGTGGTTAGTGTTTTGGTTATATTTTTTTCTATATCGTTCCCATACTATATATTGTGAACTTAGATCAGAATATTCTATAACAAATGAATTCATTGGACATTGGTAATTTGGTTTGGGAATTGGTTGGGTTGATAGGATAATTGTACCACTTGTGAAAATCAGACAAGCATACCTTGTCTTCTCTTTGTAGCCTAGACTTTAAAAACCAAGGAGTACACATCAATGGTACCTACTCTGTGGAAAGGAGGTAATTCCTTGTACTCTAGTCAATGTATTGTATCATACTTGAATTCAATATGTGTCATTCAGTAACCAAGTATCATGGTCAAACTCTAAACTTTACTTAAACTAAAGAAGATGCTTAGTAAATATAACGACTTGTAGAAGCATATAAGAGATAAGGTAAAACCACTGAAGGGTGTTTTCATTTTAGTAGTCCAGACTATTTCTTCTCCATGATTTTACTATAAGGGGATTTTCCATGATGCTTCTATAAGGGAGACATGTAGTAAACAATAGTTATTATTAGATTTTGTAAAACTGTGCAAAAAAAATAGTAAGAAATCATTTTATTTCTTTTTCTTTTGAATAGTATTATATCCTTATTGCGCTTAAACACTAATCTAGTTCTTCAAAGGAAAATATTATGTATTTTGATGATTTTTTCTATCTTGGAATGATCCATTCTCTATGTTGTTTGATAACTATATATGGTATAAGTGTTTTCTCTAAGTGCCCTTTCTAATACCCTTTCATGCTTGCTACTCGAACTAGGCCCCATGGGGGAGGCCACGGACAAAAAGTTACTTCTACCATATGTTGTATTTCTACTAGAACTGAAGGACTAGCACCAAGAGGAGATCTAGCTTTGGATTCAGGAAAGTGGAAATATAAACATTGGACAACTAGTAATGTATATTAGGGGGGGTGCACGAAGTTGATGGACAAAAAAGTGGCAATGGGATGAGAAGGAATGAACACATGCAGGAATGCATGCACATTCCTAGAAATGTGCATGTGTTCTTAATCCTATAGCCTCAACACTCACCAAACCATCACATACACTTTCCAACTCATATTATTTATGAACGCACGTGCATTCTTGAGAAACACATGTTCAGGAACATGCACGCATTTCTAAAAAAAATGAAATAAAAATAATGCATGTGTGCATTAGGAACACAGATGTTTCTAAAGAATGTGCACAATATTAGGAATAGGAACGTGATTGCATTCTTGTTAACATGAATAATAAATTTAATGGAGAAATTATAAGTGGGTTAACCCTAAAATAAGGAAAGTGGGGCCAAGTGACCTAGAAGATGTTTTTAAGGAAGCTACTTGGAAAGTATAAATAAGAGGCAAGGCTCTCTCATTTTAATCACACTTGAGCATATTGAATATCTATAGGTGTCTGAGGTAACCAAGGATATCTAAGCTGAAATTCTGAGGCAAGGTGAATGAAAGGAAGGCCGAAATGCAAGGAAGGATAAATTCTTTTGATGGTGCTTTCTAATGTATGCTATTTACAGGTCATCTCACCATTTTCACTATAACATTTTTTTTGTAATGATTCAGACTGTGAAATTGATATGAAATTGAGAAAAAATATCCAAGTATCTGTGGTAAAACATTCAACTTGTGGGTCGTTGTATTTTGGGAGTTACACTCTGTGGAAAATAGTGTTTGTGGCCAGTCCTAAAACTAGTCAAAAATAGGTGTTTCGGGTAAACACGTCATAACTTCTTCATAACAAATCCAAATTTAGTGAGACCAAATGTGTTGGTTAGGGTACCATCTGTAGTATGTTTTTTAATAGTTTCAGATTAATTCATCAAATATTTCGTTTGGGTCACACTCTACAAGGTCGCTCTCTAGAATAAGCCAGAATTTAGCAAGGTATGCCATTTTTTCTATAAATCATTTTCTGAGAGGTTCCAAGTAGTGAAACTTGGAGGAATTGTAGAAAACACACTGAAGAAAATTGTATATCAGTTTCATATATTTATACATTACAGGTACAAAGTTATGATTACTTCAAGTTAGGGTTGTTGACTAATCCAAAACTAGGCATGTGAGACTAAAGAAAAGTTTGATGAAAAATGATAGTCTCTTGTTGTTAAAGTTAAGGAGGGTTTGCATGAATGTGATCAAATACACCAGGGCTATTACAAAGCTACAAATCATATTTGGATGATGAAATTGATGAGGGATTTTGGTTGAGGTACATGTTGAGTACGCGGTTGAGACAAGTAGTTGATGAGTTGGCACATACATGAGGTGTATAGTTGATGGTGTTGGTACATATTGATGAGTCATAGTTGATGATTAGTTGACACATGATTGGTAAATACTTGGTACATGGTTGGATGCACTTTTTTATGGTACATCTTGATTACAGGTTGTTTGGTACAGGTTGGTGCATTGTTGATGCACTTGTTTATGGTACAGGTTGATTACATGTTGAGGTATAGGTTGATGCATGGTTCAAATTTATTGGTACAGGTTTACAATGGTATATCTCACAGTGATAGTGTGACAGTGGTTCAATCTTTCTACTTCTACTTCAGGGTAGTTGGACAGGGTAAGGACAGGTGGTTGTAGCCACCTTCTGGTTGTAGCTGGAGAACATAGGGGGTTGTAGCCTCCTTTTGGTTGTAGCCAGAGAATTGGGGAGTTGGATATTCCCTCAGGTTGTAGCCTGAGAAACTAGGGGGTTGGAGCCTCCTTTCAGTTGCAGCTGGAAAACAAAGGAAGTTGGTGCTTCCAATGAATGTAATTCTTCAAGACATATAAGAAAAAGAATTTCGCGGTTTTCTCCCGATTTGGGTTTCCACGTAAAAAACTAGTGTACTGTGTATGTGTGTGATTGTTTATTTCTTACTACTCATTATTGGATGATAATTCTACATTGATATAACATTTGAAGAAAAATGATTATAATTACGCTATTACTGATTCACCCCCCCTCTCAGTAATCCAACAATTGGTATCAGAGCAGGTTCCTTCAGAAATTAGTTTAACCACTGAAAGGCAGATCATGGAGAGTACCAACTCGTATAAAAATGGAATACCATAGTTTGATGGACATAAGTATGCTTTTTGGAGCATAAGGATGAAGACATATATACAGGCACATGGATTTCAAATTTGACAATCAATTGTAGATGGATACACAGTACCAACAGTTCCACCAACAAATAAAAAAACAGTGAAACTCGATGAGAATAATTCCAAAGCCAAAAATGCACTTTTGAATGGTCTCAGTGGTACGGTATTCACCAAAGTTGCACATTGTAAATCTGCTAAAGAGATTTGGGACAAGCTTCGAAATATTTATGAAGGAGATTCAAAAGTCAAAACAGCAAAGCTTTAAATTTACAGAGGTCAGTTCGAACAACTAAAAATGAAGGAAGATGAAGATATCACAACCTACTTCTTACGATTCGATGAAATAGTGAATGCAATCATAGGATTGGGAGAAGAAATCGAAGAATTTGTAATTGTTCAAAAGGTACTAAGATCTCTTCCTATGAGGTTCAGCTCTAATATATCATCACTAGAAGAAAGATCGGATCTAAACTCAATAAGAATGGACGAACTGCATGGAATCTTCACAGCATATGAGATGAGAAATGAATAGGAAAATCTAGATGTAAAAGAAGCAGCCTTCAAATCATCCAAAATATCAAAGAAAAAGAAAAAGGAACAAGAAGAATATAGCAGTAGCAATGACGTCTCGGAAAATAATGAAGAAGTGGCCAACTTCGTCAAAATACTGAACAAGGGAACCAACGATAGGTATAGAGGTAAGCTTCCGCTAATTTGTTTTAATTGTGATGGTATTGGTCATTTTGATAACAAATGTTCTCATAAGAAAAAGAGAAACGATGAAGGTTACTCAAAAGGCAGACAAACATATAAAGGTAAAAGAACTACAAAGAATGTTTTCAAGAAAAGATTTTGCACCAAAGAAGACATCTCATCATCAGATGAAGATGAAGTCAGTGACAATGAAACATGGGGAGTTCTATTCATGGCAGTATAAGACTCTAATAAAGAAGACTCTGAAGAAGAATATGAAGAAGCATATGAAGAAGAAATTGAAGAGGCGGAAGTTGACTTCCAAGAAGAATTAATGAGTGTCATAGAAGTTATCAGAAGAGAAAAGAAGAAAAACAAGAAACTACAAGCATAACTAGATAAGAAAAAAGACACTCAAGAACTAGAACAAATGATCACAAAATTGAAGGTTCAAATAGAAGAAGATAAAAGAATTGAAGAAGCACTCAAAGAACAACTAGAAGGAAAGGACATGATCATTGGAAATATGGAAGCAAAGATTGTCACACTAAGAAAGGATATTCAAAAGAAAAATATGCAGAATAGCTCATAAGTTATGGATAACATTATCAGCAATCAAAAATCTCATCTTGACAAGTCCGGACTTAGATACAATCAGAGAGAAAATGGATCAAGCTCCAAAACAATAGAGAAAGAAACAAATCCAAAAAGCTATGCAGAAACAATCAAAGGGGATAAACAGATATACAAGGAAGATTACAGGGACACCCCTCCACCAAGAAGATTCAGATTTTAGAATCAACAACAGATAGACAGGCCTCAAGAAGAAGAAGGATTCATAAGAGAACCTCCTTTCAGAATATCTTCAACTACCAGGTATCAAACTATATTTTTTGGTTTATGTTATGAATGTAACAATTTTGGACATAAAGTTGTAAATTGCAGAGCTAACAACAGGAACAATAACTACTTTGAGAACCATACACAAAGGGGTTATTCAAGAAGACCTAGTGAAACACTAAGAAGAAGTTACAATAGGTTTGAATCTTTGAGCACTAAAGTGGAATGTTACAAATGTAACAATTTTAGACACGTGACCAAAAATTGCAGAATGATAGTCTCTCCTAAAGAACCTCAACAGAGTCACAAACAAGAACATCAGAAAACAACATGGATAAGAAAGCCAGATCAATATAGCAATGAAGAATGCACAATCACTCTGCAAGATAAATAGAATAAACGTGGTTGGTATGTTGACAGTGGATGTTCAAAACACATGACATGTGATAGAGACAAGTTTCTTACATTACGAAAGGAAAGAGATGGATCAGTCTCCTTCGGAAATGATGATTCAGCCAAAATCATTGGAAAAGGCACAGTCCAAATTGGGAACAAGAATGAAAAGGCAGAAAATGTTATACTAGTAGAAGATATGAAACATAATATTTTAAGTGTGACCAAGGTCATAAAGTTTCTTTCGATTCACAAAAGTGTGAGATAATAAAATAAGGTTCAGGGAAATTGGTCGCTACAACTGCAAGAACTTCAAGCAACATATAAGTGTTAAGCGAAATTGGAAATGAAAAGTGTTGTCTAGGAAAGGAAGATGAAAGTTAGCTATGGCATAGGAGAATGGGTCATGTGCATGTTGATAACCTTGTCAAAGTCAACAAAAGAGAAGCAGTAAGAGAAATGCCCCAGATCACGAAACGAACCAATACTTTATGCAAGCATTGCCAACAAGGAAAGAAAACAAAGACCAGGTTCAAATCAAAGGAATATTCAACAACAAAACCACTGGAAATTGTGCATACTGATCTAGTTGGACAAAGTACAACAAAAGGCTTAAAAGGTGAGAGATACTTTATGTTATTAGTTGATGATTATACAAGAATGACTGCAGTTTGCTTTCTCAAGAACAAGTTAGAAGCTTTTGAAAACTTCAAGATCTACAAGGAAATGGTTGAAAATGAGATGGATTCAAGAATAAAATTCTTAATATTGGATAATGGAGGAGAATTCACCTCAATGGAATTTATAGACTACTGCAATGATCATGGAATAAAAAGACAATTCTTCTTCGCTAGGACACCTCAACAGAATGGAGTTGTTGAAAGAAAGAACAGGACAATACAAGAAATGGCTCGAACAATGATAATGGATTCAAAGTTGACAGATATGTTTAGGACACAGGCAGTGCATACAAAAATTCACATTCAAAATAGAGTAATTCTTAGAAACAACACTGATAAAACTCCCTACGAGCTATGGAAAGTAAGACTGGCAAATGTGAAGCACTTCAGAGTTTTTGGAAGCAAATGCTACATCAAAAGAGAAGATGGAAGAATGAAAAAGTTTGACTCCCGTGTGGACAAAGGAATACTTGTTGGTTACTCAAGTAAAAGGAAAGAATACAAGTGTTACAATCTAAGATTAGACAAAGTTATGGAAAGCATCAGTGTAACAATTGATGAAACAAGCAGACTAGAATCAAAGGAAGAAGAAAACAAATCAATGGAAAAAAAATTCAAAGAAGAAGATGAAAAAGAAGTAGAAGAGGAAGATGAAGATGAAGAGAATCTGATAGAAGTAGAAGAGAAAGTTCAACAAGTATTTCCAAAGACACCTAGCAAACGAGTATAGAAGAATCATCCTTCAGATCAGATTATTGAAAACAAAGATACAGGAGTTGAGACTAGAAGAAAAATTTATTCACCAGAACAAACACACCTAGCACTCTTATATACAATTGAACCAAACTGTTTTGAAGAAGACAACAAGGATGAATTTTGGAATAAGGCCATGGATGAAGAATTGGATCAAATAGAGAAAAATGACACTTGGTAATTGGTTCCAAGACCAAAAAATAAGAATGTGATCGGCAAAAAATGGGTTTTCAAGAATAAATTGAATGAATATGGACAGGTTACAAGGAGCAAAGCTAGATTTGTATGTAAAGGATATGCTCAGATTGAAGGAATCGACTTTGAGGAGACATTTTCCCCAGTTTCCAGAGTGGAAGCAATCTGTTTTCTTTTAGCTTATGAATGCTCTAAAAGTTCTAAAGTATATCATATGGATGTAAAATCAGATTTTCTAAATGGGGAACTTGAAGAAGAAGTCTACATTGAACAACCAGAAGGATTTCAGTTTTCAGAGAACACAAATTATGTGTGTAAATTAAAGAAGGTCTTGTATGGTCTAAAACAGGCTCCTAGAGCATGGTACTCTAGACTGGATAAGTATCTGCAACAGGAAGGGTTCAGAAAAGGAAGTGCATACAACAACCTCTACATCAAGGTAAGTCAAGGTAATATTTTATTAATTGAAGTTTATGTTGATCATAATATTTTTGGTAGTGATGATGACAGGTTAGGCCAGAAATTTGCAAAAGATATGCAGAAAGAATTTGAAATGTCACTACTTGGAGAACTATCCATCTTTCTTGGACTTTAGATATGTCAAAGAAACCAAGGAATTTTTATTTCTCAAACCAAGTATATCAGATAAATGATAAAGAGGTTCAGAATGGAAGATTGCAAACTAGTTTTCGCTCCCATCCAAACCTGTAGCAAGTTGAGAAAAGATGATGATTCAAAGTCTACAGATCAAAGGAAATACAGGTTAATGATTGGCAGCCTATTGTATGTGACAACATCAAGACTAGATGTAATGAAAGCAGTTGGACAGGTGGCATGATTTCAAGCAACACCAAAGGAATCACATATATTAGCAGTGAAGAGGATTTTCAGATATCTCAAAGGAACATAAGAGTTTGGGCTATGGTATCCAAAAGGAAAGGATCTATCACTAATTGCCTACACAGACACAGATTGGGTAGGTTGTATTGATGACCGACGAAACATCAGTGGAGCAACATTCTACTTGGGTGAGTGTTTAGTATCATGGCTAAGCAAGAAACAATCATCAATATCTCTATCTATAGTTGAGGCAGAGTATATTGCAGTAGCAACATGTTGTACATAGGTTCTTTGGATGAAACGAACTTTGATAGATATATAGGTTGAGTATGATGGGCCCATTCCATTATATTGTGATAATACAAGCGCCATCAGTATCTCAAAAAACCCGGTGATGCACTCCAAGACGAAGCACATTCCAATCAAGTATCACTTTCTACGGGAAACATGTTGTAGAAAAGAACATCGGAGTTGAGTATGTGGGCACAAAATAACAAGTGGCATACATCTTTACAAAACCACTTCCATGGGAAGCCTTTGAATATCTTTGCCAGAGACTTGGAGTTATTTTTACTCCAAAATGAATGTTTTTTTAATGCTTTTTGAATGATTATCTTCTATTTCTTAGATGTACACGAGGAAGCACCATAAGAGGACATTTCAGTCAGGGGGAGCAGCCCCGGATGGAAAGATACCTTTGTCATTGATGACAAAGGGGGAGAGATTTATCAGATGCAGAGGATAGAGGCATGTTTCCAGGGGGAGTAGATTTATCAGATGCAGAGGATAAAGGCATGGTTCTAGGGGGAGCATGAGTGATATGATTTCAGAATTGCATCAGAGTGTTACCATCAATGCCAAAGGGGAAGATTGTTGATTAAGGTTGGTTTTCATTGATGTAAACCATTGAAGAAATACCTGTAGCACAAAGGTTTGGGTAATGGAACCAATATTTTTTTATGTAAATATGACTCATTATTGTTTTGTCATGGTTTATAAGAAGTAAATATGGATGAAATCCAAAGTGGTCCCCTTATGGTGAGAGCCCTCATGAGAAGATGCTTTGCAGAGTAAGAGAACCCATGATTAATTTTGGAATAATGAGATGAAGGACAAAGAATTTGTTAGGAAAAAATATCCTATATGGATAGTTCTTGTCATTCAATTTCCGGTGGTATGTAGAATGTCACATAACTCCTCACGCTTAGAGTGTTATGGCCATGAGAAGTTGGAGACCCCAGGTTTGGGTAATGGACCCAAGTTTGTTTGATGGATAACAGTATGAATTATGATATATTTTCAGATAATACTATTATATATGGATAGTACATGTCATTCCATTTCTATTGGTATGTGGAACGTTAGATAAATCCTCATGGTTTGAGAATTATGGCCTTACAAAGTTGGAGGACCTTCATATGTCATCTAGAAGCCCCAAAAGGTCAAAGTAGTCAAAGTGGTTTAAGAGATTTTAAAAGGTAAATAATAAAGTGAAGTAATGAGTATATTATAATTCAAAGTGAATACAAAATAAATTATTTCAATAATAAATTTAATGGAGAAATTATAAGTGGGTTAACCCTAAAATAAGGAAAGTATGGCCAAGTGACCTAGAAGATGTTTTTAAGGAAGCTACTTGGAGAGTATAAATAAGAGGCAAGGCTCTTTCATTTTAATCACACTTGAGCATATTGAATATCTATAGGTGTATGAGATAACCAAGGATATATAAGCCAAACTTCCGAGGCAAGGTGAAGAAAAGAAGGCCGAAATGAAAGGAAGGATAAATTCTTTTGATGGTGCTTTCTAAGGTATGTTATTTACAGGCCATCTCACCATTTTCTCTATAAATTTTTTTATATATTGATTCAGACCATGAAATTGATATTCCATTGAGAAATCATATCCAAGTATATGTGATAAAAAATTAAGCTTGTGGGTCATTTTATTTTGGGAGTTACACTCTGTGGAAAATAGGGTTTGTGGCCAGTCCTGAAACTAGTCAAAAACAGGTGTTTGGGGTAAAAACATCATAACTTATTCATAAAAGATCCAAATTTAGTGAAACAAATTTTTTTGGTTTGGGTACAGTCTGTAGTATTATGTGTAAAATTTTTATATTAATTCATCAAATATTTCATGCGAGGAACGCTCTACAAGGTCGCTCTCTAGAATAAGCCAGAATTCAGCAAGGTATGTCATTTTTTTTATAAATCATTTTTTGAGAGGTTCCAAGTAGTGACACTTGGAGGAATTTCATAAAACACACTGAAGAACATTACATATTAGTTTCAAAGATTTATACATTATAGGTACACAGTTATGATTACTTCAAGTTAGGGTTGTTGACTAATCCAAAACTAGGCATGTGAGACTAAAGAAAGGTTTGATGAAAAATGATATTCTCTTGTTGTTAAAGTTAAGGAAGGTTTGAAAGTATGTGATCAAATAAACCAAGTCTATTACATAGCTACAAATCAGATTTGGATTATGAAATTGATGAGGACTTTTGGTTGAGGTACATGTTGAGTACATGGTTGAGACAAGTAGTTGATGAGTTGGCACATACATGAGGTGTATAGTTGATGATGTTGGTATATATTGATGAGTCATAGTTGATGAGTAGTTCAAACATGATTGGTACATACTTGGTACATGGTTGGATGCACTTGTTTATGGTACAAATTGATTACAGGTTGTTCGGTACAGGTTCATGCATTGTTGATGCACTTGTTTATGGTACAGGTTGATTACAGGTTGAGGTACAGGTTGATGCATGGCTGATGCATGGTTAAAATTTATTGGTACAGGTTTATAGCGGTATATATCACAGTGATAGTGTGAGAGTGGTTCCATCATTCTACTTCTACTTCAGGGCAGTTGGACGAGGCAAGGACAGGTGGTTGTAGCCACCTTCTGGTTGTAGCCGGAGAACATAGGGGGTTGTAGCCTCCTTCTGGTTGTAGCTAGAGAATTGGGGAGTTGGAGATTCCCTTAGGTTGTAGCCTGAGAAACTAGGGGGTTGGAGCCTCCTTTCATTTGCAGCTGGAAAAAAAAGGAAGTTGGTGCTTCCAATGAATGTAATTCTTCAAGACATATAAGAAAAAGCATTCTGTGGTTTTCTCCCGATTTGGGTTTCCAGGTAAAACAATGATGTACTGTGTATGTGTGTGATTGTTTATTTCTTACTGCTGATTATTGGATGATAATTCTACATTGATATAACATTTGAAGAAAAAGGATTATAATTATGCTATTACTGATTCACCCCCCCTCTCAGTAATACAACATATTCCTCCCTCCACCCCCCTCTCTCCCTCCCTCCCCCCACCTCTCTCTCTTCCTCTCTTGCATCTACCCCTCTCTCCCCCTCACTCTATATCCCTCTCCTCCTGCCTTTATCTCTCCCTATCTCTCTCTCCCTCCCAATCCCTCTCTATCTCGCTCACTCACTCTCCCTTTCTCTCTCCCTCCTTATATCTTCCTCTCTCTCCCTCCCTCCCTCTATCTTCCCCTCTCTCCCTCTATCACTTGCTCACTTTCTCACTCACTTTATGTCTATCCCTCTTTCTCTCCCCCCTCTTTCCATATCTCTCTCTTTCCCTCTCTCTCTCCTCACCTATTTTCCCCATCTCTCGTTACCTCTCTCTCCCCACTACCTCCCTCACCCCCCACAGCCACACTCTATCTCCCTCCCTTTTTCCTTCCTTCCCTCTCTCTCCCTCTCTATATCACTCTCTCCCTCTCCCCTTCCCTCTCTCTCCCTTTCCCTCTCTCCCACACACTCTCTCTCTCTTTACCTCTCTCTCTAACTCGATGTCTCCTCCCATCCATCTCTCTCTCTCCCTCTCTCTCTAACTCGATGTCTCCTCCCATCCATATCTCTCACTTCCTCTCTCCCTTCCTCCTCTCTCTCTACCCCTCTCTCTCTATTTCCCTCTTTCTTTCTTGATATATCCCCCCCCTTTCCCCCTCTGTCTCTCTCTCATTTCCCATATCTCTCTTTACCTCTCTCTCTAACTCGATGTCTCCTCCCATCCATCTCTCTCTCTCCCTCTCTCTCTAACTCGATGTCTCCTCCCATCCATATCTCTCACTTCCTCTCTCCCTTCCTCCTCTCTCTCTACCCCTCTCTCTCTATTTCCCTCTTTCTTTCTTGATATATCCCCCCCTTTCCCCCTCTCTCCCTCTCTCCTTGTTTCCCTCTCTCTGTCTCTCTCTCTCTCTCTCTCTCTATCTCCTACATTTACCCCTCTTTCCCCCTCACTCTCTATTTATCTCCTTCCCAACCTCTCTTTATCTCTCTCTCTCTATCACTCACTTACTCTCTCTCTCTCTCTCTTTTCCCCACCCCCCCTCTCTCTCTTTACATATTTATCTTTATCTATAGC
>ML794158.1:297839-308779 GCA_009831015.1 Picea engelmannii
TCTTGTTATGAGGAAAATATCTCTATGGTTAGGGGAAAACCAAAATAGACAAAATGACACCCATAAATCAACTCTAATCTCAAGTATGTTATATAAATGAAATTCTAACAAGACAAGGCTAAGAGCCTACCTTGTCCAAACGTTTGAAGAAGATCACCATTGAGCACGTGACCCAAAGCTTTATACCTGCAACTTGTCCTCAACAACCAAGATATGTAAGCATATGGTAATGATGTCAGCATATAAATAAACATAATCATTAACATACATAACAAATATTCCCATGGAAAGTAATTCAAATATTTGCAAGATATCAATTGGACGAGAAAAAAATATTTTTATTAAAGTAATCAACATAAGTACACAGCTGACAAACTTATATAACGACACATATCGGAACCAAGAAACTAAGTCCCTCTAGCTAGGCCTCCACCACTTCAATCCTCCGCAAAGGCAAGCTTGTATATAGGAGTTAATGAGGTTCTCCATCACAAAGTAGGACGAGCTTGGAGGATGAACACAAGAAGTTCAGACTTTCAAGGACAAAGGGATCCAGATTCAATATGAAGTGAAATTTCTCAAGAGTGTCTTTGCTCTCAAAGTTGAATTGTCAATTGTCCAAGTCTTGGATATGGATCAATTCATAGACTCTGAATGGAATTGAAGGGTCAAGTCAAAGCGTTTCTAGTATATGGAAGGTCAAGGATCATGGATCACATGACATGGCATGGAAACCCAACATGTTTTTTAATTTTTGAGAACCAAACCCTATGTACGCAAGTTGTAGTGGAGAAACCTATGTATATGCTTGTTGTATAACTGATAGGGTGCGTATATGTACAAAAATGTGCATTTTGGCTCTGGAGTGAACAAAAGGGGACTTCAAGTCGACAGAGGGAGATGGAATGCCATCCAAGCAAGTTGAATGTAGTGAGGAAAAAAATGTTGTAACATATTCCCCCTAATGTGTGAGGTCATATGACTATCTACGATGGCCGAAATATATTATAATCCCCAGAAGTGGAGTAATAAAGACTCAGGTGGAAGTACCAGTTACTCATGAGAATATTACAATCCATTATGGCTTTGTACACATGGTTGCCAATATGAATTACACTTTAGATCCATGTGGAAATATATCAAATAGTTATTCATGGCCATGAATAGGCAATACAAAGTGGACATATGCAATGGGCTGAACACAAGAAGTTCATAGTTTCAAGGACAAAGGGATGTAGACTCAATATGAAGTGAAATTTCTCCAGAGTGTATTTTCTCTCAAAGTTGAATTGTCGATTGTCCAAGGCTTGGATATGGCTCAATTTATAGCCTTTGAATGGAATTGAAGGGTCGTGTCAGAGCGTTTCCAGTATATGGAAGGTCAAGGATCATGGATCACATGACATGGCATGGAAACCTAACATATTTTTGAATGTTTGAACACCAAACTTGATGTATGCGAGATGTAGTGGAGAAACCTATGTATACGCTTATTGTATAATTGATAGGGTGTGTATATGTACAGAAATGTGCATTTTGGCTCTGGAGTGAACAAAAAGGGGACTTCAAGTCTGCAGAGGGAAAGGAAGGCCATCCAAGAAAGTTGCATGGAGTGAGGAAAATTAAAATTTAACCNCCCCCCCCCTCTCTCTCTCTCTCACACACACACACAGACACACACACACAATCTCTCTCCCCCCACTGTAATGTCCCCTTCCAATTGATCATGACGGAGGATGACTCAATAGCCTATACAACTCTCATAGGACTCCTATAGGCTATGGTTAGCAAGGAAAAGGGAGTTAAGAAGGTTTATTTGGTGTCACTAGGTTAAACGAATAACAAATCATAAAGTGACATTAAATAAAAATAAATAATTATATTTAAATGAAATTGGAGGGAAAATAAAGTGAGGGTTTGATTTGGTCAAAAAGGGGAAAGATCTAGAATGCCTGGAGGAAGGATAAATAGAGGGGTAACCCTTCTCTTGGGAATTATTATTTGATCTCTCATTTTGGAGAGCTCATGGATCCATTGTTTCTTTGGGGTTTAGAAAAACCATTTAACTACTGCAGTTTATTTTCGGTGGTACAATATCCATCCTAGCTAGACAAGAGGGGAGTCCACATAGGATTTACATTGGAGCTTCAGTTGGGATTTGTATTCAGTTGGAGGTTTATGTATGAAGTTTGTGAAGGTTTCTTAGAAGAGGTTGATCCATATTTTTGTAGGTATCAGGAAGGTTCCATAGAAATCATGGATAAGGGAACCCCTGTGGGTTTTGAATAGGGTGTCTTACGAGGCCCTGTTAGAGGTCCATATTCGTCTCGCGAGGACCTCTGCGATTGGGGTTCACAAAAAATTGTTGGATTGGATCCATGAGGGTTGAAGGATGGATTGGAAGGCCATTTGGAGGACCTATGTGTTTAGGATTATTTTTCTATTATTATTACAACCATTAGAGATATTGTATTTCATTGATTTGGTGGTTTCCAACCATAATAAGATGTCATGGTTATATGCTATATTTTATGTGTAATGGATGCATGAAATATGTTTAACAATATTCATATATAATAAAATTGTTAGAAACAACATTAATGCAAAGTGTTTGATAAATTTACACAAAGATATAAGAATTTCTGGATAGTAAACATAATATTCTAGCCTAGCCTAGTTGGGGACATTACAGTGGTATGAGAGTTGGCGATATTGCCACCCCATGATTTCTTGAGGAATTGATGCCAAGGAAAACTATAGGATGAGGGAAATAACCCACCCTAGAATTGGATTCATCAGAAGAGGTGGAAGTAGAAGGAGTTATGGGGGATCATCCTGAAGATAGGACCATAAAGATGTTGGAATCCATAGCTAATGGGAAGCAACAATTAACACAATTCATGACACAGTTTCTTACCGATTACCAATAAAATAAAAACCATAATGAGAACCATGGAGAGGCTAGCCATAGAGGTAGTAGGGATCCCAAAGGGAGTAATACCTATGTTCCATCACAGAGTGTCTTCCGGGCAGGTAGAAGAAAGGTACCTAGGCCATTATTTCCACAATTCCTTGAGGAGAAGCCTACAGGGACATAGGAACAACAAGGACCGACTAATGAGATCCAATCCTACTTTAGGGAGTATCCGTTGCTAGAAACATGAACCTAGGAAGTATTACAATGACTATTGCAACCTCGGGATGAGGAATAGGCCTAAAATGGGTCAGAATCAACATAATTTCGACCTTCTATGCAAATTGGGAAAGATGACCATCTCATCTTTCGATGGATCTGGAAGGTGCACAAAAGGATCATGGGTACATAAGCTAGACACTTATTTCCAACTTAACGCAATGACAGAGGCAAAGGAAATGAATTTTTTCACTCTACACTTTAATGAAGAGGATCATGAGTGGTGGTACTATGGACTATTTACATTGGGACATTCCAACATCACATCATATAATGATTTCAGCCAGAGGTTGATGGAAAGGTTCGATAGGAAGGACCCAAAAATCCACTTCGGAGAGTTGGCACAATTGAGGCAGATAGGTACACGAAAGGCCTATGTCATAGAGTTCCAATGGACGGAAGTAATGGTGAACAATGTTTCTGAGTAGAGACTCATGATGTTATTCATGGAGGGACTTGTTGAACCCTTAATAGGTTGGGTGAAGTCTCTCAGGCCAAACACACTACATGAATCTATCATGAAGACCCAGTATATGGCAGACACAGTCCCCAAGAAGACATTGGCAAAAACGTTTATCCCATAGAAGGGTAAGGTGTCAAAACCTCCCCAGAAAACATGGACAAGGAAGGTGATGGAAACCCCCACCACTCCCTAGGGCCTGTGCAACCTCATGGTCTAGGATTGTTCAAATTCGAGAGCTTAATCATCTCTTAGGCCCCTGCTTCTCAAAACTCTTATTCACAGGTACATTACCTTTTTTCCCGCATGAATATCAAAGTTGTGATGGTCCTAATTCATCAACAAAATCCTCCACGTGACTCTGGTCCAAAACCCATGGACCAAACTTCCCTTTTTCCCAAAATTCGGGACTTTGGAGCCCCGGGCTTCAGGAGCTCCAACAGAAACACACAAAGTTCCTCCCGAACACTAAATTCACATATCGCCAAGCAGTGGAGGGTATCAACAGTCCACAACGCCTGTCATTATCTTATGGTTGGAAAGAACTTCAGAATTTTGATCTTCGGAGGTTTCTCCTGCTCCAACACACTATACTCCTGGAGCGCTGAACTCCGAACCAACAGATCAGATGATCTATTTCTTACCTTAGATTGAAAATTCTCATCAACTCCACAACTTTGGGCTTCAAATCTTTTCAAAGCACCACACTTCAAATCCCTCGGAGTTCCAAATAGGCGAACTCAGGAAGGCTCACAATCGACAGTCCATGTGTCCTAGTTGATGGACAGCTCGGATCTATTCTGGGCTTCGGGAATTTGGGTGTCTTCACAGCCCAACCCCTTACAACTATTGAACTCCTAACTAGAAGAGGTCATAAATTCTCTCCACGCATCCTTCTCTGACCAACGATCGAAATTAACTCCGGCCTTTGAGCCTTTGGGAGTTCTCAACTCCAAACGATTTTTACCTCGATCCTTTTGGAGCGCCAAGCCTCTGAACTACTAGATCTAGTGCCACATGTCCCCTGTCTATCAATGATTATGAATTACTCTGCAATTCGGGACTTTAGGAATCTTGTGAATTTTTATGACCACACACCAGGTCTTCCGGATAGTTGGACTTCTAGTCCATACCTTATCTGCAAACACGTGTCTTCCTCTGATTAACAGTCCAGATCGATTTAGGACTTCGAAACTTCGGGAGCTCCGCCTCCTTTGCCCCCAACACACACAATTTTTTGAACTCACGAAGACCGAAGGGCTTCAAGGGTTTAAATATCGTGCTACTTCTCTATATCTAATGGTCACAAGAGATCCCGATTCCCCAACTAGATCTTGTCCACTTGACCTTCAAATGGGATAAAACTATCCCTTCAAGGAAAATTTGTTTCCTATTTCTCTTGAGTTTGATCTTTTGAGGTGATTCGATCCTCTGGTGCACTCCTTACATCCTATGAACTTTTGAAAGGTTTCAAACATATATATTTTTTGAAAATATCTCTACGCACTCCTTGCTTTCATCTTCCTTGAGCCTTCCTCAACACTTTGAATAAGTGTTGACCCAATGCACACCTTGCATGGGTCTTCTTCAACTTCTATATTCCACTGAGTATCTATGCCCTCCTTGCACCTTCTCTTGCAGAGCTTCACGCTATCTCTTCTAATCTTGTGATTCAGACATGACTCTGCCTTTCACTCATTATGGGCATTGTGCACCCCTTGCACCAGATTTTCAGAAGAGAAACAATTGAAACTTATGGAACATCAAAGGTTCACACACTTAATCATGAGATGCACATGCAGGCACATAAAACATAGAAAAACGAAATCATAACATGTACTCAATGAAATTAGAGACAAACAACACCATACATTTGGAATCAAACCTCCCTAGTTATATCCAGTCAGAAAAATGTATACATGAGTTCTTACAGTTCTATGCTCTTTCTCCACAACTCTTAGCAACAACAAAATAAACTTCATCATCTTTCTACAATGAATTTCAACAAGCCTAGCAATAAGATGCAACAACCTCATTTGGGCATAGATTACATATATTTATACATGAGGGGATTCTTGAGACTTCCCACCAACCTTCTCAAATGATATCCTATCACAATTAAGACATTCTCCTACTTAGCCTTATTACAATAAATGGAAATTACGCTCAGATATGAGATGATGCTCAGTATTTGTACAATCCTATCTTGCATTAAATAAAATACAATCTCTTGTATTTTTTACAATGATTTCAGCCTCAAAACATTTAAAAAGGTCTTTAATTACAATTCTTTCAAAAATTTAAGTTGATGCGCCCTCCTTGGGATCGAAACCAATTTGAAAAATGCACGTTGGATGCTGAGTTGTCCTTCGTATGTCTTATTTGAATGCTGATGGTGATACTCATGTATCAGAAGGACCGGTTGGATGAGGAAACTCAGAGATAACTAAGGAGGAAGAAGCTTTGCTACAGTTGCAAGGAGTTATGGAAATCGGTTCATCGATGTATGGGAAAAGGTAAAGTCCATTATATTGAGGTAGTTTCTAAAAAAGAGGATGGTAGTAATGATGAGGGCATTGGAGAAGAAATTGGTGAGCCATCACACCTAGATACTACAGATAAGGTACCATTGTAGGATAACACCAAGGAAGTGACCATTGCCACACTTTCAAGAGTCCCTAAATATCACACCTTCAGGGTTAGAGGCATTTTGCAGGGGTAGAGGGTTACAACATTGATTGATGGTGGGGCCACCCACAACTTCATTGATGTTGCTCTTGTCGCCAGGAGACAAATACCTCTAGAGGACTTCGAGGGATTCAATGTGGTAGTAGCATATGGTTATAACATGGTGTGTACTCATAGGATCAAGGAATTGGAAGTAACATTGGGAAACTATACATTGACTAATGACTTTTATGTCGTAGATTTAGTAGATACTCATGTGGTGCTAAGATTTTAGTGGTTTTACTCATTGGGAGATATCCACATGAATTATCAAGACATGAGGATGGATTTCCAGGACAATGGTGGAAAACAATTCATTGTAAGAGTTATGTCGATAGGTTCCCCTAGGATCGTTTATAACCAACGCATGGAGGCCCTTTTTAGACACAGGGACATGGCTTGCACAGCAGAGTGCTTGATCACCATGGAGAATCCATCATAGGATCGCTAATATTACAATGTGGATATCTAGGAATTTCTTGGAAGGAATGAAAGAGTGTTTGAAACACTACCAGTAGGAAGACCACTTTACAAAGGATTTGAGCATGTCATTGATCTAGAAAAGGATTCGAAGCCCATTATCACCACACCCTACGTGCATCCAAAGAGGTTCAAGGATGAAATAGAGAAGGTCATAAAGGAGTTGTTGCAGACGAGACACATCATGCCTAGTTCTAGTCCTTTCACTTCTTTCATGGTACTGATGAAGAAGAAGGATGGAACCATGAGGATGTGCATCGAATACATGATGTTGAAAAAGAAGACCATCAAGAACCGATACCCGATACCTAGAATTGATGAGTTGATATATATGCATGGGGCAGTTTATTTCTCGAAGGTTGATCTTCAATCAGGGTATCATCAGATTCGGTTCAAGGAGGAGGGAATCCACAAAATTACCTTCAGATGTCAGTATGAGCACTACGCGTTTATATTCATGCCCTTTGGGATGATTAACACACCCGCTACCTTCTAGTAATGTATGAACCACATCTTCAACAAACCATTGATGAAATTCATAATGGTGTTCTTTGAATATATTATGATCTACAATAGGACTTGGGAGGAACATCTGAAGCATGTAGACAAGATTCTCACCATTATGGAGGAGCAGCCACTTTTTTCCAAGGAGGTAAAGTGAAAGTTTGGGTTGACAGAAATACTATATCTAGGGCATGTGACTGGTGTTGAAGGAGTAAGGGTGCATTAGGAGAAGATCTAGATGATCCTAGATTGGTCAACCCCTAGATCACTCATAGAGCTATGAGGATTCTTCAGGATATGTAGCTATTATAGGCGCTTTGTGAAAGGATTTTAACAATTAGTTGCAAAATTAAAAAATCTCACCAAGAAAGGGGTGTTATGATGATCAGAGGATGCACATGTAGCATTATATAGAATGAAGAAGGTGATGAGCACTTTCCCAATGTTAGC
The DNA here is from genome assembly GCA_009831015.1 of Picea engelmannii. Taxonomy (NCBI): domain Eukaryota; kingdom Viridiplantae; phylum Streptophyta; class Pinopsida; order Pinales; family Pinaceae; genus Picea; species Picea engelmannii. The sequence continues at coordinate 305,654 of ML794158.1, forward strand.
ACTTCCCGATTTCACACAACCTTTTGTCCTGGAGTGTGATGCATCCAGTGAAGGGATAGGGGAGGTGTTGATGCAGAAATGACACTCGATAGCCTTTGAGAGAAAGAATTCGAGGAAGGCATAAAGGCTCTATCCGATATATGACAAGGAGATGTTTACCATCATGTATGCATTGGCCATGTTTAGACAGTACCTAGTGGGAGGACATTTTGTGGTTAGGACTGACCACAACAACTTGAGATATTTCTTGGATTAGTGAGACCTCAATGAGAGGCAGTAGAAATGGGTGAGTAAGGTGAATGCATATGATTTCGACATTCATTATGTAAAGGGGAATAATAACATATTATTTGATTCCTTATCCAGGAGACCTGCATCATTATCCATGATAGAGACCTCAATAGATTGGAAGTCCATTATTTTGGTGGAATACTCCAAGAATACCTTTGCTTGTGAGATGATAGAGGGTAGTATTTAGGATGAAAGGTATAGGGTAGTGGATGACATCATATACTACAAAGACATGATCTATCTTTTCATTGATTCCACACTGAAGGATAATATTTTGAGGGTAGTACATGATGCAACACTGACAAGGCACCAAAGGTATCTAAAGACTTATAGGTAGGTGATGGAGAGATTCCCCTGGAAGGGTCTCAAGGAGGATGTACTTCATCATGTGAGGGAGTGTATGACTTGCCAGTAGAATAATTCATAGTTTACACTTCCTGTGGGACTGCTTCAGCCATTACCGATTCCGGAGCAGAAATGGGATAGCATCTCCATGGACTTCATTACAGGGTTGCCAAAGGTACAGTGCAAGGATCATAGCTATGCGGTAGTGGACAGATTCACTAAATATGCTCACTTATTTATCATTCCTTCAGAGAACAATCCATCTCAGGTAATGGATCTATTCTTCAAGGAGGTTTTCAGACTACATAATCTTCTGAGAAACATAGTTAGTCACTGGGATAGCTAGTTTATCAGCGTGTTTTAGTAGGATATATTCATGTTATCTAGAACATAGTGGAAACCTATCACTAGCTATCACCCCTAGACATATGGGAAGACTGAGATAGTAAAAAAATGGTTTGAGGGGTACCTAAGGAACTATCTATCAGGGAAAAAATGGGCATGGATAAAGTGTTTTCATCTCGGGAATCATTGTTACAATACCACTCATCACATGTCCATCAAGATGAGCTCATTCAGGGCATTGTCTGGCTATGATGCCCCATCTTTTTTGGATTTGGTGTTTGGGGAGTGTAGAGCTCCCAAGGACAAAGATTCGTTGTAGGAAAGCCATGACATCTTGAGAGTCACAAAGGATAATGTGTAGATTGCTCAGAATTAGCAGAATATGTATGCAGATAGAAATAGGGTAGAACACAACTTTGAGGTTGGGGACCTCTTTCTCAGGTTGCAACCTTACAGATAGTTGTCTTTGAAGAAGTGTGGTGCAAAGAAGTTGATTCCCCACTTTTATGGACCCTATAGAGTGATTAGGAAAGTTGGGGAGGAAGAATACGTGATGGAGCTACCGGAGGGTAGAAGGATCCACAACACCTTCCATATATCCTGATTCAAGAAGGAATTAGGACAATAGGTCACTGCTTCGGTAGATCTTCCTGCACTAGATGAGGAAGAGGAGTTGGTTCTAGCTCCCGAGAGGATTGTTGATTTCAATCAGAGGAGGTTGAGAAGCAGATCCATTCGAGAGTACTTGGTCATATGGAGAGGATTTCTCATAGAGGATGCTACTTGGGAAGGAGAGAAAATCTTACAACACCCTAATATGGATTTTCTTGAGGACAAACAATATTAGGAAGGGAGGACTATAATGTACCCTTCCAATTAATCATGATAGAGGATGACTTCATATGTTATAGGACTCCCATAGGATATAATAAAAAAGGACAAGGGAGTCAAGGAGGTTTATTTGGTGTCACTGTGTTAAAAAAAGGACAAATATTAAAGTGACATTAAATAAAAATAAATAATTATATTTAAATGAAATTGGAGGGAAAATAAATCAAGGTTTTGATTTGGTCAAAAAGGGGAAAGATATAGAAGGCCCATAGGAAGGATAAATAGAGGGGTAACCCTTCTCTTTGGAATTATGATTTGATCTCTCATTTTGGAGTGCTCATGGATACATTATTTCATTGGGGTGTAGCATAACCCTTCCACTATTGTAGTTTAGTTTTGGTGGTGCAATATACACCCTAGATAGACAAGAGGAGAGTCCACCTAGGATTTCCATTGAAGCTTCAGTTGGGTTTTGTATTTAGTTGGAGGTTTACGCAGGAATTTTTCAAAGGTTTCTTAGAAGAGGTCGATCCTAAATTTTGTAGGTATAAGGAAGGTTCCATAGAAATCATGGTTAAGGAAACCCCCGCGGGTTGAGCACAGGGTGTCCTGAGAGTCCCCGCTAGACATCTAGCTTCATCCCACAAGGACCTATACAATCGAGGTTCACATTAGGTTGTTGGATTGGATCCCTGGGGGTTGTAGGAGGGATTGGAAGTCCATTTTCATAGTGGACAGTACTAGAGTAGAGCATTGTAGGGATTGGAGAGCCTGGAAGTAGTTCATGTCATTTATTAACATCATTCTGGGTTTCCTTTTGAATTGTTTTATTTTAGTGGATATTGTAGCTTCCTTGCAACCATTAGACTTGTGTGTTTAGGAGTATTTTGTTGTTGTTATTACAACCATTAGAGATCTTGCATTATTTTGATTTGGGGTTTTCCAATCATTATAATATGCCATGGTTATCTGCTCTATTTTCTGTGTAATGGATGAATGCAATATGTTTGACAATATTCCTATATAGGTAAATTGTTAGAAACAACATTAATGAAAAGTTCTTGATAAATTTACATAAAGAGATAATAATTTCTGGACAGTAAACATAATATTCTAGCCTAACCTAGTTGGGGACATTATACCCACCCTCTCTTTCCCTTTATCTACTTCACTCCCTTCATACATGCCTCTCTCTCACATATACCCCTCTCTCATGCACTCCCTATCCCCTATTTCTCTCTCTCTCTCCCTCTCTCTCTCTCTCTCTCAAGAGAGAGAGATGGGGAGATAGAGAACAAGACAGAGAGAGAGAGT
>ML794158.1:341254-355049 GCA_009831015.1 Picea engelmannii
ACTTGAATGACTTTTTTTCCTAGTATGTATAATTTTGCAGTTATATATCATAGTATACCCATCAGAGTCTCGGAATATGGAAGGTATTTAAAGGTAGATCTAGATTATCATTCAACCATGGATTTACGAAGTTTTGAGGCAAGTAGTGTAAGAAAAATCTCAATAGGTGGGTAAGAATCCTAACTCAAGAGCCTTTTCCTATTAATCCATTATTTAGTTACAAGATAACACCCTGGCTCAAATCCTAACCCTGTTCTCTACTTCATCAATTTTCCGCTAGCTTGGAGGATTTGATTTCATATGTTTTATTTGAAAAAAAATGTTGTTCTAAAAAAGCACCCCTCTATAATAACTAACAAAATGTTATTGTAGACTCAAGCATACTAGAGTAACAAATGAAATTTGAGATAGATATTAAAGCCAACAAGAAGAACTAAGAGTGACAAAGGAAGTTAGTATGTCTACTATCTCATATTGAGAGTAACCAAGAAACCAGATGAAGAGAAAAAAACTTACCAACTGTCTTTCCCACCGTAAGCTTGAATGTTTGGTTGTCTTCATGGTGATAAGAATATCACGGAGTTTATCTTGTAATCTATTCTCATTGTTATTACATTGGACGTTGAAGGCTTCCTATGTTGCAATACACAACAACTTCTCATCTAAGGCTTCGAACTTGCAACATTGCTATTACAACCCCTCCTTGCTTGTAGTTATGGAGAAGAAATATTTCCTTCAACAGATTACCTTCATGTTTTTGAAGTTTCCACTTGCAAATAACACATGTTGTCCATGATGAACTAGTAGGTGTACTGAAAATAAAAACATTTTCTTCCCAAAGTTGATGATAAAACTACATGCTATAGGTGTAGCTACGAAGGAGATTGAGCACTAAACCAAATGTCTCTCTGGTCCAGAATGATTTACTCGAGGATATAATCCCTAACAGATCCTTAGAAGAGCACCCCAGCACAAATTTCAAATTATGGTAAGGAAAGAGTAATGGTCAAGCCATTTAATTACCACAACTTTGTTCTTAAACTAGCTAAATAGTGTTGGATGCCAAAGCCATCATGCTCCTTGAAATTGGCATAGTTTCAAGAGTGACAAAGCATCTCAAAATTTCTATACCACCATGGGATTTTTAAAGAATAAATTTGATAGGATGTACACCTTGCCCCTCCACTTTTCAACATCTATTTGTATTTTTTCACTACGTGGAATCGAGCAAGCAATCCTTCCCTCTATCTCAAATTTAAATAGGACACGATCATTTTTTTGTTAAAAAATAATAATAATATTGCAACTTTGATTATTATGAAAGTATTTCCTTCCATTACTCCTTCATGTGGTTCTAGATTATTATTGTTCCTGTTTCATTTTTTGTGAAGGAAATATATCAGATGAATCTTAGTGAAATTGTTTTTTATTCCATATCCATTCAAGAATAATATTCATATCGTTGACACTATTAAATGTTTGGGAATTGATCGTCATATAAACACATACATTCTATATTGAATATGGAAATAAATTTATAGTTAAGGTGGAGGAGGATGATTGAGAAAACCTGAACTACTAATATACGTTGCACTAACAATGTAAAGATTAAATTTTAACAAAGCTACATATCATATATTTTGTCTTTGGGATTAAATTTTCGATGTTGTTTTTTATTAAAATTTATGTTTTATTTTCATGAATTACCTTAATCATATTCCAAAAAACATATTAAACATGGTGTATTAAATTAGTTAGATCAAACGAAAATCTAAGTCATAGCCAAATCAATTATCCTTTTGTCGTGACGTTGAAGGATATCGTGCGATCTGTTGATAAAGATACATTTCAACGATATTCATATTGACATTGAAATGATCAAGAAGAATTTCCATCAATCTATGTGTTCAAGTACCTTCCTTAAATGTAGAATTTATTATGGCCATATTTATATTGAGATTGAAATGTTAAAAGGAGAATTTTCATCAATCTATTTGTAACCTCTCGAACACAATGAGACATCTACACATAGAAACCTTAAATGTCGAATTGATTATGGAACATATTTATATTTACATAAAAATTAAAAAAGAGAATATGCATCAATATATTTGTAACCAACCATGCACCGATCAAATCTTGCAACAATCTCCCTTAAATATTGAATTGATTATGACAATATTTATGTTAACCTTCTAATCCCAGCACCTAGGTAAATTGTTTACTATTGATTTCCTTGTTTTAAATCAGATTAGCAACTCACAAAACAAAATATACTTGATGGAATAATTAACTAAAATAAACATTAGAAGAAAAGAAACCAATTCCAAACGCACACAGTTTTTTTCCCTTCAAATAATCTTATCATTAGAATAATATCAAATCTTACAAGAGCTCCCTTACCAAGAAAATATCTCACATAGAAATATAGAAAAACTTTAGACAAAACCTGCAAACCATAACAACTCCTCCTTGGATTTATGGTCCCATAAAATCACTTTATCATACTTGTACACACCTTCCTACACTATAGATCGCATATGTACGCACTTTCTTGTTCTGTAGCTTGTGTACATACACACCCTGACTGACTTGTACAGTTCGTACAACTCCATTCCTGTATTTTTGGCTTCAATCTACTAGATATTCTTGTGGTTTCTCATATTCTCTCTTCTCCCTGACATGTACTAATCTCTAAATGAAATTATTTCTCCACCTATCCGAGATCTCCTTAACAAAATGTCCTCTCTCTCTCTCTCTCTCACTCTCTCTCTCTCTATATATATATATAATGAAAAGTGTTACAATATAGATCTTGTCTCGGATGAAGTGATACATGATCTCAATATGCTTGGACCTGTCATGGAATATTGGATTCTTAGAGAGTTTGATACAACTCCGATTATCACAATATATCACCATGGGCTCCAATCCCTGATCAAATAAGCAAGTAATCATTTTTTGAATCCAAATGGATTCACAACTGGCCATAATAGCTACCATATACTCTACCTTTGCTGAATTGAGTTCTATAGAAGTCCGCTTCATGCTAAACCATGTAATCACTATTGATCCTAAGCTAAATCAACACATTGAGGTGCTCTTCCTATCTACTGCACTCACTATCGAATATGAGTCTGAATTTCCCTACAACCTCAGTCCATCACCTCCAAGATACCTCAACCCATACTCCAATGTACCTCTCAAGTACTTGAGCACATGCTTCACTGCTACCCAATGCACCTACCTCAACTCCACCATGAACTTGCTCAAGGTGTTCACAACAAAACATATATATGGCCTGATGTTGACAAAATACATCAAAGAACCTATCAACTGTTTGTATATCATATTATCCACCAACTCTAAATATGATGTGACAACCTTCTTCAGGTTGGTAACCATAGGTGTAGTCATCGTTCTATATCCCTCCATCCTAAATCTCCATAAGATATCCACTGTGTACTTCCATCAACCAAGAAATATCTCTCTCGATATCTTCCATACCTCTAACCCCAATAAATAATTCATCAATCCAATATCCTTCATCTTGAAATCTGCAGCCAAATATACTTTGCACCATGCTATAAGCGTCTCCGCACCTATGAGAAACAAATCTTCCATGTACAACTCCAACATGAGTGGATCAGTCCCAAGAAGTATGAGGTACAATTCAGGATCCACCTCGCTCTTGGTGAAGCCCATAGTCTACAAGTATCCATAAATACTAGAATACCACACCATGGGTGCCTGTTTGAGTCCGTACAAGGCTTTCTTAAGCCTGCACATGTGAGAATCCCTCCCATGTACCTCAAATCCCTGAGGTTGTTATATATATACTTCCTCCACAATGATCACATTGAGAAACATTGTCTTCACATCCGTTTGGTAAATCCTCCACCCCATGAATGAGGTATTATATATAACATCTTGAATGGAAGAATACCTGGAAACTAGAGAAAATGTCTACTCATAGTCCACTCTTTCTCTATGAGAGAATCATCTCACCACAAAACTCGCCTTGAACTTCTCAATGCTACCATATACAACATGCTTGATCTTGCAGAGCCACCTAGAACTCACAACTTACTTTCCCTCCAGTCTTGACACTATTTCATAAACATCATTCTTCATGATAGGGGTGTAATCCTCCACCGTGTAATCCTACTAAAACTGTTGATTTGTCACTTCCTCAAAACTGGAAGGCTCAACATAAATTATGCTACTCATAAGAGACATATATTTATGAAACTTCTTCGGAGGCCTGCTCTCCCTGATTGTTCTCCTAGGAGCCTCACCAACATCTCTCAATGTCTGCAATAACCACTTGGGTCTCCTGGCATAACTAGAAGGGGATAAATCCTCCTCCCCACATGAAGTCTAACTTCCTGAATTGGAAGATACTAACCGATGCTCATCCTTTGAAGCCTCCTTCTCATCATGCTCTAACATTAGTTTTAACTCTCGAGACTTCCTAGATGCCAATTTCTACTTGAACTTAACATCTTCGCTCACAAATTTCTTCCTTTGTGCTAGTATGAATATCCTATAAGCCTTTGAGGTATTGTTGTACCCAAAAAATATGCCCTTTTGTCCTGAAGGCTCAAGCTTTGTCCTCTTCTCCACAAGCACATGGATGTATACTGTAAAACCAAAAATCCTTAAGTGCCCTATCTCTAGCTTCACTCCTAAGAATGCCTCCTCTAGAGTCTTGTCCCCCAATATCCTGTGAGGATTCTTGTTCTACATATATATTGGTGTGCTACACCTCTCTTCCCAAAGACACATGGGTAGATCATGATCATGTATCATATCCCTGACATAACCGATGATGGGCCAATTCTTTCTCTCCACAACCCCATTCTGTTGAGGGTTGTATGAGACTGAAAAATCCATCTTGATCCTTGCCTCCTTGTAGAAATACTTAAAGTCATTGAATGTGTACTCTCCCCCATTATCTAACCTCGAGATCTTGATCCTCTTCTATATATGGTTCTCCACCTGATATTTGAACTCTCGGAACCGACTGAAGACCTCATCCTTGGTCTTCATAAAGAATATACATGATTTCCTAGAAAAGTCATCAACGAATGTCACATAATATGATGCTCCCTACACTAATGCTACTGACATCAACCCACATACATCTAAAAGAATAAGATATGATATCCCCTTGGACCTACTCTTACCGCTTGAAAAATCATCCTTAGCATTCTTTCCAAGTGCACACCCTCTGCACATACCTTGCTGCTCAACATTCAAATCTAGAAGACTAGTGACAATCTCCCTTAGAATTGATAGTGCCTTGTAGTGTAGGTGTCCCAACCTCCTATGTCATATCTCACATAGGTTTTCACTATCATGTACCAAAGAATGAACATGTTTTCCTGTCAACCTATATAAACTTCCCTCTCTAACCCGAATGACCAATGTTGTGTCAGGGCTAGCTCCCTCTAGACGTATGAGTAATTTCTCTCTCTGGAATATAACTGCAAAACCAATCTCCTCTGTAACTGAGACTGAGAGAATTTTTTTCCTAAGTATTGGTACAAAAATCACATCATGTGCATCAAACAAACCTCCTGAATCAAGTAGAAATAAAATAGTTCCCTCACCCTTCACTGCATACTTGGCATCATCACCCACATGGATCCCATATTCCTTCTCCATCATATTGTTGAATAAATCCCATGATTTTTTCATATGATGAGATGCACCATTTTCCAAGTACCACACACTCCTTGTGGCTATGCTGGTAAAAAGGCAGGAAACTAGAGAGAAATATCTCTCGAGCGTTGTAGCCAACTCATCCAGTTGATTTTTTGTAGATGTTGCTATGTGCTACAAGTTTCCTCTTCATTTCTTCTTCTATAGACATTGCAATGCATAATGACTATTATTTTGACATGAAAATTACTTTATCTTACTCAATTCCTTCTTCTTCACCGGCTACCATGTACCTCCATCATTTTTACCCTTATTTATAGGAATTGTGGTATCCCATCTTGGCTAATATAGTTTTGTGACACCTGAGGAGGGTGATTGATATATATATATATATATATATATACCTCGTCTATGATGTACCTCCATCATTGTTAGCCTTATTTATAGGAATTGTGGTATCCCATCTTGGCTAATATAGTTTTGTGACACCTGAGGAGGGTGATATATATATATATATATATATCACCCTCCTCAGGTGTCACAAAACTATATTAGCCAAGATGGGATACCACAATTCCTATAAATAAGGCTAACAATGATGGAGGTACATCATAGCCGGGGTATATATATATATATATATATATATATATATATATATATATATATGATTATGATTAACCTTGTAATGAATAAGATGTGGAAGGGAACTTACTTACTTGTCGATATGGATGCTTAGATCAGAAATGAATGTGGAAGTCATGTTTACACATTTTGGTAAAATTTGATTAATTTAATTCATTATGAATTTTAAATTTATGATCTTAATCTATGCAGTTATGATGTGTGTAGGTCTAGGGAAACAAGACCTTTGCAACAAGATCATCATATGGGTATGAGCTCACAATTAGTACCTTGAGGGAAACATGGAGTTTCAAGAAGAATAGATGAGAATCCATGGAATGTATGGAAATGAGTCCTAAATCCATGGAAGATCAAGACACATAGTCTTGGATCTATGAGAAAAAGATTAGGGTGAGGAGTCCTAAATATTTGAAAGATCAAGACGTGGATTATTGGATCTGTGGAATAGATTAGGGCATGGAGTCTTAGGTATAAGGCAAAGCAATGAAGTCCTAATAATTCTAGAGATACATGCAATAGGGGTGTTGAATCCCTATTCTCCAGCATAATATCACCACTCAGGGGCATAAATCAACTAGGTAAGCCAACCTAGGTTAAACCTTGGATTAATTTAATTCAAAATTTACCCACCTTTGAGGGGATTTCAACTTTAATATTTATTTAATAAAAAAAGGTGAATTAATTAATTTAAAAAAAAGAATAATAAAAAATGATATAAAAGTGACACATGGCGGTGATGAATATTAAGTTAATTAATTATTTAGTAAAATAAGAAATATGTGAGAGTGCCACCTTAGAGGGGGTGGTGAATAATACATAATATTGTTATTTAAAAAAATGAATAAAATATATAATTTTTCATGAGAGGGTGAGGTTTCACCCCTCTCAAGGCCTATAAATACAGAAGGACCTCATTGTATGAGGGGGAATGGAGGTAAGTAACTAGATGTTTTTGAAATGATTTTGAAACTCGAAATTAGATATCTAGGTTAGCTTGGCCTAGTTGAGTAAGATATAAGGGTTGTTGAAAGGAAGAGTGGATCATATTATTCCTTGAACACTCTTCCTTAATTGTCCTTTTATCTCACTATTGTTGCATCCTAATACTATTTATGAGCTCTTACAACTCGTGGGTTATAGGGGGAGAAGTTCTCAAAGTTATCCCTAGATAAGGTTGGGTGGTGAGTTGGTTTGTATGTTGAGTTGGAAAGTGGAACTACTACAAAAATTGTCTACAACTGTTGTCATGAGATAATCAATGGGTTTTAGGTTGAAGTTGCTACATAAATTGTCTACAACTGCCACAGAGGAATGTGTTGTTGGTTTCAGGTAAAATTTTAGTTGTTTAAATTTTGATATTTTGGGTTATTTTATAAATTTGGAATAATTTTGTTTACTCATAAATTGTTGGTTGAAAATGTTTACTTGTGGATTAATTATGGAGCTTTAGGTAGAATATATTTCACCTAATATTTTAGGAATCCAGATGGATGTTTAGCACATGTGGAAGAAATGGTATGCAAGGTTAAAGGAAATGAACATGTTTCCGAAGATAAAATTGTTCTCTCTTATTTCTTCTATTTCTCTTTTTCATTCTACAAATTTCTTCATGGAAGTAGAAGTAAAAAAAAAAAGGTCCGCAAGAAGGTTTAGGAAATATGGTTAATTGGTTTAATTATTTCCATTTACGTTTATCATAGAATTTATCTATAAAACACTTTTATATTATTGTTTTGTTATGAATTTTGTTGGTGACTGTAGAAGTTACTATGCATGCCATATGCTAGATTGATTCTGCAAATAGAATTTAGAATTTATAGAATTAATTTCACCGTTTTTTTAATAAATCATGTTTTCGAATGGTTATGTTTCAAACCAACGAAAACATAGGGGGTATCTATACTGAAATACCATGTCGCCCCCATTTTGAGTCCTAAAATCATGTTTTTAGAAGCCAATTCATTAATCTCGCCAATTTCTAAAATTTGCATATGCCCTGTGGGAGTTGTGTTACTGTCTGATTATATGAAGATGTCTTTTATTATCAATTTTCAAAAAAAATCTATGGTAAATATATGGCTGTTGATTTTTTTAATAAACTGTAATTTGTATCAAGCAAAATTTTTGATAAAATGCCTCAATGGCTATAGGTGTATTTGCAAGCAATGTATTTGATTAAATGTCTCAATGGATATAGGTTTAGTTGCATGCAAAGTGTATGATTAAATGCCTCAATGGATGTAGGTTTGTTTGCATGCAAAGTGTTTGATTGAATGCTTCAATGTCTATAGGTTTATTTTCATACAAAGTGTTTGATTAAATGTCTCATTGGCTGTAGAGATGTATGTAATATGCATGTGTTTGATTAAATGCCTCAATGACTGTAGAGGTTGTATGTATGAAAAATGACTGAGCATATAACTCAATGTTTGCATCTTGCATTTATGTGAATTCTTTGACTAAATTTCGTTTGGCTATAGATTTATAAGTTTGTCTTCTACTCTTGATTTGGAAATTCAAGTATTCTTATGATGAAGTTAAATACACTTCTTTATACATATTTTGAATTGAAGTTGGTGGGTTTCATATGATTTCCACGCACGCTAGTAGAAAGAAATATAATTAGAACAATTTTTTTTAATTATTTAAGAGAGTGTGTTTATGTACATAGTTACATAATTATAAACACGGTTACAATTACATGATAGCTGAATTAATTTGGAGTTGCTTAAAAAAAGAGTATACCTATACTAAGTTTATCTTCCTATGTTTGATGACGAGTAAGGTGGGACCTTACAAAAACCTTCCCTTAACCCTTTCTTGTCTTAGTGATAAGGGATAGGTTCTCATAACTACCTCCTTACTTGTTGACTTTAGAATCCTCCCAAGTCTCTTCCTAGATACAATCATCCCAAAGCCTCTGCCAATATGGAATATTTTCCCGAGCACAAATTCCCTTGACAAGTGGTTCCCAATACTTTGGGAAACCATTCAGTGCCACATTTACAAGTTCTACATCAACCACTTTCTCTCCAATAGATGCAAGTTGATCATGTACCTGAGTGATTCTCATGAAATAGCTAGTAATATTGTCAGATCTTGACATCTACACAGACCTAAGTTTATTTCTAAAGATTATCTTCCCATTCAAGTTATCGCTCTGGAATAAACATACCATGGAATCAAACATATCCTTGGTTTTCTTATTCTTAGATAAGTGAGGAATCAAATGATCCTTCATTGCATCCAAGATCACCCATTCCACTTTAATCTCCTTCTTCTCATGAGCCGCCAATGCTTGCATATCTATCAGTGCAGGAACAACCTTTCCTATAATATTCCAAACTTCATGTTCCTTCAAATGCAAAGTGACTCTTGATTTCCAAGATAGGAAGTTGGATGCTCCATCCAATCTATCTTCAACTCTCAAACTTGTTGCTTCCATCCCTTAGATATAATAATATTTTGTGGAAATAACCCGCTATTGAATTTTCCCCAACACAAACTTGTTTATTCCATGTACGACATATGCAACATGTGTGTACATGATTTTCTCTTTTTTTTCTCGCATATGTACGTGTTATTCTCTAATGATACCCATGTACATCTCCGTATGACTGAAAAAATAAGTTCTACTATTGTATGGTTGTTTCCTTGAAATTCATCCTTCGATATGACAGGTGGTTTATAGATCTACATATATCTCCTTGTAGATATGGTGCAAAATACCATGAAATTGAAATCTTTCTTCCTCTCATAGTGAATTCTATCATACCATGTTAACTTTGTAATCATGGCACCTAGGTAAATTGTTTACTAGTGATTTTCTTGTTGTAAATCAGATTAGTAGATCACAAAACAAAATACACTTGCTGGAATAATTAACTCAAATAAATAGTGAAAGAAAAGAAACCAATTCCAAACACACAAATATTTCTTCTATTCAAATCAACTTATCATTAGAATAACATCAAAGATTACAAGGGCTCCCTTACTAGGAAAATGGCCCACAGAGAAATACAAACAACTATACATATAACCTACAAACCCTAGAAACTCCTCCTTGGTTGAATGGTCTCGTACAATCATTTTCTCAGACTTGTATGTGCCTACTTTCATTGTATCTCTCTTATGTACATGATTTTTGGTTTTGTATCCCAGATACATACACACCCTGACTAACCTGTACAATGCATACAACTTTGTTCCTTCTGTTGTGGATTCGATATGTGAGATCTTCTTGCGACTGCCCCTATTCTCTCTTCTCCCTGACCTATACTAATCTCTATATGAAGGTACTTATCCACCTATCCAACATCTCCTTGAGAAAAGAATATTTATTTTCTCTCTCTCTCTATAATGAAAAGTGTCTCCTTCTCAACCCTAGTCTTTCTTTTATAATATTGAGTTATGACCTAACCCTAATATCGAAAGTGATTGATGGTTGAGATTAAATCTCAACTCACTTGAGATCAATGGATAACATTTAATCCACTAATGCTAATAACTTTATCATTTCATTAAATAAAACTCAACTAATTAATAAAACAACTTTACTTTAATAATTTCTTTAATTAAAGTAAATTACTAAGGTAGAAGGATTTGGACGACTTCCACATGTCTAGACACTTAGAATTGTGCAGAATTACCTGTCCGATGCTACAAACATAAACAATTTATAATGACATTGAAATGATAATAAGAGAATTTGTAACTCACCAAACATAGGATAGAGGAAAACAAGTAACTCCCTTAAAAGTCAAATTGATTATGATCCACATTTATATTGAGATTGAAATTAAAAATTTTAAAAAATGCGAGAGAAAAAATAATATTTCAAATCATAGAAACAACACATAAATCATTACATGTGATTTATCCTGGAAATCCCAAAACGAGAAAAACCATCCAATAGATCTATTAGTTCCTTGAACAAACTTGGCCAAGCTAGCCAAGTGAGACTTCACTTATCACCCCTCGACACATTACAATGGAGTATCACCTGCCCTAGGCTTCATTACACGTAATCCATGGTTCAATACCATTGGTCACCAATACTGTGTGTCTGAAACCACTACTATTGACCTAACAACTTTGACTCTTTCATTGAGTCAAGTTTAACCTAACATCAGATACCAAATAAATGTGAGAGAAAAAACAATATTTCAAATCACAACAATAACACATAAATCATGGCACATGATTTATCCTAGAAAAACCATCCAATAGATCTATTAGTCCTTTGACCAAACCCGACCAAGATGGCCATGTGAACCTTCATTTCTCACCTATCAACACATTACAATGGAGTATCACCAGCATTTTAAAGGATTCATTATATGCAATCCACAATTTCAATACCATGGATCACCAATACCATGTGCCCAAAACCACTACTATTGACCTAACAACTTTGACTCTTTCATCAAGTCAATTTTAACCTAAAGAACTGATGAAAGAAGTATTGCATAAATCTATTTCTAATCAGTCTTACACAAAGAGAGGCCAACATTCCTAAATGTCAAATTGGTAGCAATTTCTATTCTCAATTATAATTATACTCTTACATCATTGATTTTCCTAATCAGGCAAATGAGCTACTAACGAATAAAGTGGATTGATACAACCTAATAATTTTGTTGGTCTACAAAAGCTAATGAGTTCATATTTGTATAAAAAAAAATTTCAGATGGTCAATTCTATAAACAAGAAGGACAATCAAGACTACTAGTAAAATTAGCAACATGCACAAGTGATGTTTGTACCTGTAAATCAAGACCCGCATGCCATCCATGACAAGTTTTTCAAGTATGTGCTCAGCCGACACATGTTGTTGCATGGGTGATTAAATGGCTCCAATCTAGCCATTCTCTCATTCAATTTGGAAGAGGGAAAGCATACATATAGTTTTGAAAAAGGGAATGGGAATGGATCCTAGTAGAAATGATATAATAGATTTATAAATTGACAAGCTATATAGTCTTTCTTGGGAAAAAGAAACTTGGTTATAATATTTATGTAGAATTAACAAAGCTAGTTGCTCCCATCATGTTGATGTTGGAAAAATATGTAGACATAAAATGAACTACAACCCAACACCCATGTCAAAATATTTAAAATACCACTAAGGCTATAACATACCCAACACAATTAAGGTCCATTTCTTGCGGAAATACACATAAATTCAAAATTTTCTACTAAATAATCTTTAATTTCCCCCACCTCTTAGAGAGGTGATGAGGAGACTCAGTGGCCTAGGCACCCCCACTAGTTCATAGTCTCACACTGAGGGGGGAAAAGTCAAGAAGTTAAAAGTTATATTTTTAAGTTGACTTAAGAAAGCAAAAGGATAAAGGAGTAAAAGATAACTCAACAGAAGAATAGAAGATTAACCCTAGGAGTTAACCTAAATCAACAGAGAATTAGAAGGAAATGTATAAGTAAGAGGCCGGGGCGCACCTATTACTCATTCTGATTTTGGATTAGCATTTTCTATTTCTCTTGAGCATTCAGTTTGGGGGTTTTGCTGTACAAACCCTTGTGAGGAACTCAGTGGTGAAATATCCACTCACCTTGTTCCACAACTTGGTCTCGGGGATGAAAGACTCCTCCACACCATTCTAGTCTTAGCCCATCTCCATCTAGCGCTTCATAAGGTAGCAGGCCGTATTGTTCTTGTGTTTCCAGCAAGGGTGCACCATCATCTAGAGGGAGGTTCGATCCAGCTTATCCTGAGGGCCTAGGGCCATTCCGACAGTTGGGTTTTGTTTGCAGGGGCAAGACCATCATTTTGAGGGATTTTCTGGAGGGTTATCATCATTCTACATTTTTCTACAGATTGGGACGTCTTGGAGTCATAGGGGACATCCTGTGATTCAGTAAAACTCATATCTAGGGAGATATGCTTGAGATCTGGGCCCGAAACTTCTCCCATGGGATTATCATAGCCCGATCTATATTCTTGGAGAGTTTCAGAGCATTTGGAGGCCTCCTTCATCAGGGATGAACTAGCTAGGGTTTCGGTCATCCAGTGGGGCACACCATTCAGTGGAGAATTTAGATCTACGGGGTTTGAGAGTGGATTTGGGAATTTGGACATCTGGGTTTTCCTTACAGTTGCTCGATCTATCATTTGGCATATTTCCCAGGATGATTGGACACTTTTGGTAGCAGGGAAAAATTATTGAGGGCTTCATCATTCTAGTAGGATGTGGCACTTTCTAGCTTGGAGGTTGAGCATTAGTATGGCTCAGATCTGCTTGATTCAGTCTTCATTGTATATCCAGCCTTGGGAGGCTTATTTTGTATTGTCGGGAGCATTTTGTAGCAGCTCATATCTATTTCTTGTACAACCATCTGAGGTTTATGCTAGATCAGCCATCTATTGTATTGATCTTACATTGCTCATAATAAAAAGGTCAGATCTTTGCTTGTGCTTCTACATCTTGAATATATTGTGATCTCCATGTGTTGATGAATCTTGTAT